>CM065391.1:33662500-33715000 GCA_033060915.1 Euryodendron excelsum | reverse complement strand
AAATAAAAAAATTACAATTCAGTGCACGATACTCCCGTTTTAAGAAAAGTTAGACGAAACACTCACTATTTTGATTCATAAGTTCAAAGATATCATTACCATTATTCTCATAAATTTTTGTTTATAAAAATATAATTTTTCTCCGCATATGATACAAGTGGCTATCACAACAGATGTATTAACGTTGATTCAAATATAACCAAAAAAAAATTAAAAAATTACAATTCAGTACACGATACACCCGTTTTAAGAAAAGTTAGACGCAGTATGCAGCCTTACACTCTATTTGCAGAGAAGCGGTTTCTATGTTTCTAACTTCGATTAAAATATTATTATTTTAATTACAACAAACCATGCTTCACGGCTCACAACCGTTTCTGCACTGCAGGAGAAAAAATGACAACACATATCAAGGAACCACTTGGCAGATAAAGTTCGAACTTGGCAACGTAGATCTGACTAGAACCTACAAACTGCGAGTGGCAGTGGCATCTGCAGCTGTTACCGAATTGCAGGTGTTGAAATTATTTTCAAAATATATAATATATGTAGTAGTTTTGGGGTTTTTCTATTTTGGTTTTGACTAGTTTTGAAGAAAATCTTTATTGCTTTATTAAATGAATCCCACATCAAAAAGTGAGAAGTTTTGTAAGGCATTTATAAATGCTAACAACTTTCTGTGTATTGCTTTAAAGCAATGATTGGGTGTAACACTCAAGTGTGAGCATGTATGTCAAGCCACATGTGCACCACGCGCACGTCTCGCGTGCGAGTCGCGTAGCGCAATGTGACGCTTTAATGGCGCACTTGATCAAGACCATTGATTTTTGTCAATCATGATGATCAACGATCGGATGGCTAATTCATAAGAAAAAAAGATCGTATGATGAGAACCACACCTTATCATAAAGGTGTGATGTATGATCTGATCAAATAATAAATAGATGTAATCTACACCGTTAGATTAAGAAAGGGGCGATCCGACGGCTGTGTTTAAATCTGCAAGTAACTGTTAGAAATCAGTTATTATTTGAATTCTAACAGTCATGTCTAGTCCAAAAAGACACCACAATGTCTATAAAAACATGACAAATTCGCAGATAAAAAAGATATAATTTTTCCTACAACTTCTCTATCTATTGAAAGGCAATACAGTTCTTGATTCTTTTCTAGTTTTATTATTCATCATCTCTGAAGTCTGTTTCTGCAGAAATAGACATTCAGATTCTTGGCAGACTTGATAATCAGAGGGTATTCGGGTCTGATTTCGTGTGTGCAATATGCAGTCAGAATTATAGATTTTTCTGGGCTCCATTGTATCCTAGAGGCAATTCACCATTAACCCGGTGCACACCAGATTCTGAGAATTGGTGAGGGCGAATATCGTCTTAAGGAAAGCGATATTAATCGTGCCTTGGATGCGATTATTCATCTTCTTCTTTCTTTTATAGATTTCTAAACTAACAGCAGGTACAGAAACTTTACCAAATGATCGAGTTCATTCTGTATGCAAACTAAAAGGGTGTCTCGTCACGTGGGTTTTTAATTTGTGCACGTGAAAAAAATATATATAAAATAAGTAGTGATAGTTATAAAATTTAAAATTTTATTGTATTATTTTATTCTCATGGGTTAGATAAGTACGCACAATGTTGATAATTTATTTATATTGAAAAACTAGCATTTATTTATGTTTTGTTTGAGAGGTTAAATCTTACAATATTGATTTAATATATTATGGCAATGAGCAATATTGTACTTATCAAAATACAAGATAAAGCGATCCATACAATCAGGAACACCTCAGATTTTTGTCGTGAAAATCCTTAAATGAGAGAAAAACCAGGTGTCTCTTTTGCTGGACAAAAATCATGCATTATATCTCGTTGTTCAGACGGTTACAAAACTCGTTATAATCAAAATCTATCAACTCCATGATCTAATAATTGTCTTGACTTTACTCGTATCCACGACTCACTGTCTCCGTGCTTGACCACTGTTTAAATCCCCTTAGAACGGATTTTACGCCTTGAACTCTATCAAAACTCTTGATTTCTTCAATTGGGTTGAAGAAGATTGTTGCTAAGATTTTTTTTCTGCACTTCTAAGAAGGTTAGGAATACTTCTCTCTTGAGTTTTTTAATGTGGCGGCTCAGATAACACTTGGGGAAGTGTGCTAGGGTTTAAATAGGAGCAAAAAACCCTAGTGGCGCTATTCTCGAGGTTACAAATTTCGCACAGCTCTCTCCCGCGAGGTCCCGTAACATCCCACGAAGTGTCGCTCGCTCCCGCGAGGGTCCCGCAAGCTCAACCCCAGATTTGACCTACTCACTGTTTTTGCCCTCGAGCTCCCGCGACATCCTGCGAAGTCCCGCGAGGTCCATGATTGTATTGCAAGCTCACTGTTTTTACCCTCGAGCTCTAGCGATATCCCGCGAAGTCCCACGAGGTCCATGATGTTCAGCCAACACATTGTTTTTACCCTTGAGATCCTTCAAACTCTATCGACATCTCTCAAAGTCCCCAACAATAGCCAAAAGGTATCGTACAAGACTCTCTTAGCTTGAGTTTACACGAATAGGCATGAAATCTCTTCCAAATGATTGTGATTGACAACATACGTCCCCAAAATATATCAAAAAGACATGTGACGAAATATAGCCAATTACATACACTTACATATCTTTTAGGGTCTTCTTGGTCTGCACATAAAAGTGACTCATTTTTTAATTTGGAGTTTCACCCGCTTCATCAAATGTGTTTGCTTTATAATAGTCTGACATTATATTTTACTGTTTTATCTTTGAGACTCAAATAAGATACTCACAAGTTAGTAATTTGTCTATTTTTTTAAGAGTTTCTTAGCCTGCACATAAAATGAACACCTTTTATTTAATTTGGAGATTCACCAACTTCACTAAATGTTTTTGTTTTATAATAATATAGATTCTCATACAGTGTACTAAAGGATTATTCTTTTAGGTTTGTGTTAACTATCCGATCGTGAGCTGTCCTGTGTTTTCAAGATTGCATACAAAAGTGATACCTTTATTAATTTAGAGATTCACTAGCTTTATCAAATGCAGAGGCGAAACTACCCTGGGCCATGCCCCCTTACTCTCACAAAATTTTAAATTATCTCCATTAGTTTCGAGTATTTTTACACTAAGAGGATATATTAGCTTTTTCAAAATTTTAAAATTATGTCTTTTGACATTCCAAAATTTAAGAATTTTTTTCTTGACCTCAACAAAATTGAAAAAATTTTCACCTTAACCTTTCAAAAATTCAAAAATCTTTGTTTTAGCCCCTTAATAAGATTCAAAAATTTTTAACTAATCTTCTATAATACTATAATACTATAAATATGAATTCTCATGTAGCGTACTAAAGGATTATTCTTTTAGGTTCGTGTTAACAATCCAAACGCGAGCCGGCCAGTGCTCTCAAGCGGACAACGCGGTTGCAAGGCACGGCATTCACGGGCTTTACTGGCTCTACAGTGTGGACATTCCGAGCTCCCTGCTCGTGCAGGGAGAGAATACCATTTATTTAACCCAGCCAAGGGGCCTGACCCCTTGGCAGAATCTCATGTACGACTATATTCGTTTGGAAACCCAAACACCCCCCCCCCCCCCCCCCCCCCCCCCCCCCCCCCCCCCCACAACGAACAGTCCCAAGAAGGAGAATCTTTGAGTTCATTTTCGTTGCTTTCGTTCACAACAAAGCTGTTTCACTACATTTTCTTTGTTAAAATATATGGTTTCGTTATCGGCTAGAAAATATGATTTCTCTATAGGTTTAATTTTCTATTTTCTGTTATTTGTTCATCACTCTTTATAGACCTATATATAGAGACTCTCTCTCATTGTAATAGACTACTCAATACCTTAAATACAATGCATTATGATACTGAAATTTGGTTTTAAGATTCTTCTTCTTCTCTATTATTCTAACATTTTTAATAAATCGGCTCAAAACTTCTATCCTTGTGTCAAGTGGCTCCAATATGTACCTGTTGCTTGAGAAATAATTGAAAGATAAAAGAGTAGAATGCCTTACAGCTTTCATGATCAATATATTGAGCTCTTCATAATGACCTAAACATCTCTGAAAATGGTCTCATTTGTAAACCATGGCTTCCCATGATAGCCTATTCTCTGTCATGGCAGGACTCCATACTCATGATCACTAGGCATTTCTATGCCAAAATAATTTTATATTCTGTGGCAAAACAAGTTTAAAATGGCTATCCGAGGGGTTTTTGGTTGGTCTAGTAGGTCTTAACAACTAGGTCAAAAGGGACCAACATTAAGTGGTATTTGGTTTATATTGTTTGGTCTAGTAGATCTATCCAACTTAGCAATGCTTTGTTATTGGTTGGTCTAGTAGGTCTAACCAAGTTAGCAATGCTATACAAACACAATTTATATATAAAATTATGTAGTTGTTTGTAATTTTCTTTTACTTCAAACCAAAATACTTTTGTGCTAGAAGTTTCTATGCCTTCACATTTTGTATTTTCTAAAGATTACATGCGATTACAGAAGATAAGGGTATGTTTGGTAGATGGATTCAAGAGTAAATGAAAAATTCTAGTAGTGATAAATGTTTTAAAAGCCAATAAATTGCACATACCATGAAAATCTAATGAAGATTCTATACAAAAATTCCTCATTAAATTCTTCTATATCCTAATTGCTTACCCTTTTTATCAACAGTCAACACCAAAGTAGTACTAGCACTCCTGAATATGGTCCACTTCATCACTTACATTTTTACATTCACTATTTTTAACTCTTAAGTACTCATCAGCTGGCTTATTTAAATAGTTTATGACTTTTTATTCATTTTTATTTATTTTTTATAAGAAAAAAAATAAAACCATAACTTAAAAGCCTATTAAAAAATTAAAAATTTTAATTTTATTTTAAAAAATTCTAGTTAAATAAGTAAGCTGAAATTATCTTTGCACTAAAAACTTGAGACACCCCCAAAAAAAAAAAAAGAAATGTGGAACTTCCCTTTTCTTTTCCCTTTTTTTTTTTTTGGGGGAGTAAAGTTTCAAATCAATGCATAATTCTCACGCCATTTCCTCCCTTGTAGAACAAAGAAGTGAGTATAATGAGCATTTACCCATATGCCCTTACTCCCTTGTTTCTAGGCGTGAGCAAATAAGAGGAGAATTGGAAACGTGTACCTTTATATCTGCGTCTGGTTCCTTACAAGTATCCCACAGTCTCACACGTTGTCCCAGGCTTTAAATTTGTTGAGCATACTCTTTACATGGCGAATCGTGCAAGTACAAATATCTGATTCACTGTGACGTTTAAGTAAAGAGTCGAATGCATTGAAGGGAAGGGAAGAAAAAGGATGCTTTGGTCTCTCTTTCAAGCCAAGCCAATAGTGATAGTTTTACTAGTAATAAGTAGTCTTCAAGCTTCAACGTCCCCTCTCCAGATTGAAGAGAACTGCAAATGGTAATTTCATGATTTTCCTTCTCCAAATCATCAGGGGTTTTTTAGATGATTGAGCTGATAAAGCATTATATATATATATATATATATTCAGGAAGCGGTTTTCGGATTTTCGTTGTGGTGAAGAAGTTCCAGGCGATAAGCAGGGCACAGCATCAATGTCAGACGTGCAGTTGCATATTCAGGATGACCAAGTAATTCAACTATAAACCTTTTGACGTTTTCTCTCTCTCTTCTTGCTTTCTCTCTCTTTCTTTCTTTCTTTGTTTTTAAGGTGTCCATTTTATTTACGTTTCATTAAACTAGCTAGCAAGCTTTGGCAAGTTCAAAAGGACAACAGGTGGGTCTTCTTATGTTTCTGCTTCATGTTCATACAAGATGAGGGGAGATTTTACATTTCCTGTGTAGCATTAGAATATAATTGTTAGGATAAATGCAAGAATAGTTTACTATATTTTGCATCCTCCTCAGAGAAAAAGAATCGGAAAATAGTGAAATTGAGACCTGTTAAATTTGGGCTAAGTTTGTGTCCATATAATACAATTTTAAATCTTTAATTTTATATCAACATAATATATTTAAATTTTAAAACATTTGAGCTCGAGAGGTAGCCTAGTAAAAATAGGAACAAACTATAAATACAAACGTTCTAAGTTTGAAACTTTGTATTCCTTTTAAGGCTTCAAAGTTTTTATAGCTTGAATGATCTACTTTGACTATACCGGGAATATTTGTGATTAAAATTTTTAGTTCAAGATACTAATAAAATTGGATTAGACTTCTCATTTAAAATAGAGTGATGTTGTTAGAGTTGCTTTTCAATGCTTACAAACTTTAATTTACGTGCAACTGTTTGATGAGCTGCTTGCATTGACCATGAAATCAACTGAACAAACTTTGGCAATGATCGATATTAGTTGAATAATATGAAAACGAAATTAGTTCAGTTGCATTTTCAACATTGACTTATTAAGAAACATATAGCAAGAATATAATCGAGACATTTTCCATGCAGGTGGTGATGGATAATGGCATACTCCAACTCAAGTTATCAAATCCAGGAGGAGCTGTCATTGGAATTCAATATAATGGAATCGATAATTTGCTTGAACTTAATAATCCAGAACTAAATGGAGGGTACGTCCGGCTGCAACTGCTAAATATTTCCGATTATACGTATATAGTTTTGTGTATATCTGTTCTCCTAGTAATGACAGGTTAGCAAAGAAAGAAGAGAACTAAAGAAAGACCTCCTTCACACTAATATTTTCTCTTAGTGATGACAGTTTAGCAAAGAAAGAAAAGAACTAAAGAAAGACCTCCTTAACACTAATATTTTCGGGTGGAATGCGCAGGTTCTGGGACCTTAATTGGGGTGAACCAGGAAACTTGGGAACAAGAGGCAAATTTGATGTGTACGACCTCTCTCTCTCTCAAGGGAAGTTTAATGTTTAAGCTAAGTTATCCCTTTATTCAGGGGACCAGACTAACACATACTTATTTTGGGAATAATACAAGTACCAAAGTTTAGGATTGCACACCATGAAGGACCTGGACCAATTATATATATATATATATATATATATATGTATGTATATTGACTCGCTCCGAAAACTATAAAATAGAGTTAGTACCCCGCAAGAGTACGGGGGTCGCGATAAAGTATAAACCGGTAATCCGGTATCGTTCTCTCCCAAGGAACTTAGTCAAATATAGGCTCTAGCACTCAACTCACGTTAATCTAGCCTAGGATCGAATTGCAATTATGTGGGGAATTGAATCTAAAATAAAAGGAAAAAGAAAAGGACCGAAAATCTTTAGGTTTTTTATGGGGTTTTGATTTACTAAACTAGTGTAATGAAAATTAAAGCAATTAACTAGGCAATTGATTTAAATGTAAAGCAATTAAAATGGAAATCTTGGATATGATTGATTCAATCCACCAATTCACAACAAGAATTTCAATAGAGGATTTTTATAACTCAAATCAAGAATCACACAGTGGATTTTTGATTCGGAATATTTTGACCATAAAACCTTGAGTTCATATTTAGTTGAGTGTAGATATTAAACCAATCAATAGAACCCTAGAAGCAAACCTTAAAAATGTGCAAGATTTATACCAATTGTTGAATTGTGCATAAACATTACCAAATGGGTTATGAATCTAAGTTTTTGAATAAATCCAACACCCAACTAATTAGAATTATACAAATTTATGAATAAAACTTTGAAGTTCATGAATCCCCATTGAAATACTTGAAAATCCTTGGTGGATCTTCACAATCACACCCAAGAGATGTTTAGCCACTAGAATCCATAATGAAGAGCATAAATGAAGGTAAATCTAACATTAAACTAAGTAAAACTAGTGTTTGGTTGCTAAGAAAGTGAGAGAAAATGGCAAGAAAGTGAAGAAAAATACATTACAATGTAAGAAAGTTACAATTTCTACTCCTACATTAACATTACAAACATAAATCTAAGCTAAAATACACAAAAAACATAAAAACCAACCTTGGAGGAGCCTTTCATACCGCCCCCTTGGCAGCTACAAACCCAAAAAATCTTCCTCTCCTCCATTTTTTTCGGATAACAAAACTTTTAAGCTCCAGATCTATATCGACCGATCGATCGGCACTGTTCACCGATCGATCGGCCGATCGAACGGGAATTGGAGCGTTCGATCGGTAAAAATTGTTTTTACTGTTCACGGGCACTGTTCACCGATCGATCGGGTTACTGTTCACCGATCCATCGATCACTGTCCACCGATCGTTCGGGTTACTGTTCACCCGATCGATCGGCCGATCGATCGGTAAATCACCCTCTCTGAAGTTTACCAAGCCAATCGATCGGTTACTATTCATTCCTCCACCTTGAAGCTTGATTTTGACCACTTTAGAGGCCGATTCAGCCGATACACATTAGAAGACAAATTGTAGCTCTTGAAGTCTTCTTTCCAATGGCACAAAAATCAGCTCAATCGGACATTGAAGTAAAAAGATATGGCCCAAATACCGAGACAGGTCTGAATTTTTATGAACAAATTATTCGCCTTGAACCCGCTTTAATTATTCTTGCTTTCTTTTTGTCTTTATTAGCTTATATAACCTACAAAGCACACACAAAACATAATCAAATAAATATCTAACTAAAATAAAGAAATTAACACTAATATAAATCTAACAAAGTACGGATTAAGAGCCTATGATTACATTTTTAGGGTATAATCATATATACGTGGTTCTGTTATCAGATGTGCATATATATAAATGTCTCATGCATTCTGTAGTTCACGAATGTCAAGAATGTCTTTCGAAAAATTACATATGGAATGCTATTATGGTAAAATATGAAAACATCCAATTTTGTACTCAACCTAATATCCAACACCAAGATCAATGACTGTGCAGGCTTAATGGAACAAGCTTTAAGGTTATTATTGAAAACAAAGAACAGGTAGAGCTCTCATTCACGAGGACATGGGACACCTCGCTTCAGGGCGACCACGCCCCCTTAAACATAGACAAAAGGTTCTTGCTTTTAATCCCCTTTTGTATTATTTTCTTCAGTGTTGTTAATTAACAGTGACGACGACGACGATGATGATGATGCTTTTTTTTACTAGGTTCATAATGCTTCGTGGTTCCTCGGGCTTCTATTCTTATGCCATTTACGAACACTTGCAGGACATGCCTGCTTTCATCCTCTACGAAACCAGAATTGCTTTTATGCTCAAAATAGACAAGTACCCAAATTTCTCCGCTTTCCTTCTTGTGAGATTACATTGTCCAGGGTGAACAATAGAGACAACTCATAAATTTGGTCTGTTGGATTATCGTGAAAACGATTCATCATTGCGAGACCAATCAACAAGTTTTGATTTTGTAAATGCCTAAAGCAACTTCTAGGGAAGCAATTATTAGGTAATGGAGCCAGCACCAAGGCTCGAGTATTTAAAAAAAAAATTAATGTTTTCAAGTTTGCTTTCATAGCAAAATATAGGTTTTTCAACAACTGACAAGCAGTTCTGTCACAGAAACTGCGTGAAAATTTCGAGAAAATATTTCAAAGACTTCATTCCCTTTTCAATCATATACAAAGCAACCTTTAGCATATTTGCATATACACTCAAAAGCAGACCAAGAATAAAAACCTAAAGTGGGGTACGTATTCTGAGCTTTTAGGTTTCACTACATGGCTATAGCTGATAATAGGCAAAGATACATGCCCTTGCCGGATGACCGGTTACCTGGTAGGGGTGAAGAACTGGCCTACCCAGAAGCGGTCCTACTCGTTAATCCTGTCGAACCGGAATTTAAAGGAGAGGTATTTTAATGTCCTGTAAATAATTTTGTTGTTCCTCATTGATTATTTCTCACCTTGGAGAAAAATATCTTTCCTCACTCTATATATATACTGTTATCAATTCTTCCATTGATTTTCTCATGCACAGGTGGATGACAAGTATCAGTACTCTTGTGAGAACAAAGATAATGGGGTTCATGGGTGGATATGCTTCGACCCACCACTGGGGTTCTGGCAAATCTGTCCCAGCAATGAGTTCAGGACTGGGGGACCATCCAAACAGGACCTAACCTCCCATGTGAATCCAACAACCCTTGCTGTATGTGACTGTTTATGACTGATAACCCCATTGATTTATCTAATGTCCTTAATGTTCTCTTCACTTCAAGAATATGAACTGTTTGATTATCTTTAAGTGAAGTTATATTGATCAGAATGATACTAACAGATGTTCGTTAGCGCCCATTATGGAGGAGAGGATTTGGCGCTCCAATTTGAGTCCGGCGAGCCATGGAAGAAGGTTTTTGGACCAGTTTTTATCTACCTAAATTCTGTGTCAGATAGAAACGATGCGCTTTCGCTTTGGGACAAAGCCAAAGAACAGGTTTGACATCAAAATACGGCATGTTTAGTCTTAAAAGGCAACATATATAAATATAAGAGGAGTGCTAGGGACAGCCGTGTCCCTAGCATTTTTCTAAATATGAATCATATAAATGACTAATTCTTACATAGAGATTTTCAGATTAAGTTTGAAGTCCAAAGCTGGCCATACAGTTTCCCGAATTCGGAGGACTTTCCAAGGTCTGATCAAAGGGGTACCGTCTCTGGCAGATTGCTAGTCCAAGATAGGTATGTTCTTGTAGCAGCTTTCAGAGCTTGCCTTGGTTTCAGCAGTACCCTTTAAGCCTCTAGAGGGCCTCGTTTCAAATTTCATTGTTTTTTTTTTTTTTTTATGGAGTAATGTTATACAATCAAAAAAATTCATACAAAATTTATTATCAGAATGATATAATTAAATAAGAGTTATTCACTTCAAGACAAAAAAACCCATCGTGATGGCCCTTAATTACAATAATGTCACTGCCACATCGTTCTAGTGAAATTTCTATACATATTTTTCTGAAAAAATGAAATTTTTTTTTTTTTCCTTAGATGATCAAGTTTCTGTAATCGAACTTTGGTTAGGTATTCTTGGGAGCAACCTCTACCCGCGAACGGTGCTTATGTGGGGTTGGCCTTGCCAGGAGAAACTGGATCATGGCAAAGAGAAAGCAAGGTGATATTGGTTAATTTGTTCTAATACCAGGCTCTAAGCCATTTGTGCTCCAAATCAAACTGGTGCACCCCTACACATATATTGGGGGTGCCATGCCACCTCCCGGTTTTTGTATGACCCTTTTATATACATTATATATGTGTATAATGTTTCAATGAATATTTATATTATTGGCACCCTCATAATTTAAAACCCTACTTTAGGCTCTAATACAATAAAATTCCCAATTTTTATAGAATGAATTGTGAGTTCTGCCTATTTTTTGACGAAGAATTGTCTAAGCTGGTTTTATTTTCTTATAAAAAGTTAGTCCTGTATTTTAACATATTTCTAATGTTTGAATTTAGAGATTTGTGGGGAAAAAAAAAAAAAAACTCAAGATATAAGGATTATATAGGTTAAAAAAAAAATTATGTTTTGGCTCCTCTTGGTTACACCCCTGATTTTCTTGCTTTATGTTCCTCCTACCGAAATTCTTATCAGGGCTACCAGTTCTGGACTACAGTAAGCGAAGAAGGCTATTTTAGCATTGAGAATATACGTGCCGGCGACTATAATCTGTATGCATGGGTGCCTGGTTTTATTGGAGATTACCGTTACGATAGCTCCATCACCATAACCTCAGGTTTTAAATTACGTACTCAAATTTTATGAATTCCAACTTTTCAATTCTGAGAGACTATATATCTACATTGCCCTTGATGTATTACATGCAAAATAGGTTGCAAAATAGATATAGGTGATCTGGTATATGAGCCTCCAAGAGATGGGCCAACCCTGTGGGAGATAGGCATCCCCGATCGCTCCGCGGCGGAGTTCTACATTCCTGATCCTAATCCAAAATATGTTAACAAACTCTATGTCAATCATCCTGACAGGTTAGCTCTCCTTAATTACCACGGTTTTGACGATTGATTCGGGTAATTAAAAACTATCCCTTCACGCCGAAATGTTCACAAGATTGTGTTAAAATCTTACTCGGATCTTTTTCTATGGGCAGGTTCAGGCAGTACGGATTGTGGGAAAGATATGCAGATTTATATCCTGATGGAGATTTAGTTTTCACAGTTGGCGTTAGCGATTATCGCAAAGATTGGTTCTTTGCTCATGTGAACAGGTGAGAACTTTCCAAGGCTGGCCTCATTTCTTTCAGGTTTGGTTTGATACTTGAGGAAATAACGGAAGAAAAAAGGAAAATTTCCTTTCTTTATTTGGTTTCTGAAAAAATGAGGGGAAGAGTTTTTTTGTTTTCATTTTCCTTCCTCTTTTTTTTACTAGTTATTATATTATTTTTTTTTCTTCTATTTCGTTTCAAGTTCAAAGGAAAAGTAATTTTTCTTTCAATTTGCTCTTATTTTCTTTGCATATCAAACAAAGGAAAGAAAATAACTTTCTCCTCATTTGTATTCTCAATTAGAATACAAATGTTGCACAATATCTATAGAAATTCATTAGGATAATTATATATTATTTTAGAAAAATAAGATTTGAGAACATTAAAAATGCTAGAAATCTTTTCTACAAAGCTTCCATAGCATTTTCTTTACGCTTCATTTAGAACCCGGATTTTCGGCTAGAAAAATAAAGAAGAAGGAAAGCGTGATGAAAAAAATAACAAAATTACTTTTTTATTTTGTTCTATTGTCCTTCACGTTTTTCTTTTCTCACCGAAAATTCAAATTTCAAACGGAGCATACGAGTTTTTGATAATTCTTTAAAACATAATATAGTTTCTGAAATACATATCTCAGGAAATGTTTTTTCAAAGTTACTTTTATAATTTCGTAAGAGCTTCGTTTTCATTTTGGATGCTGAGTTTTTCCGATAATAGTTTCCTAGTAAGCTATGGTCCAAATAGATAATACTTCATGCTTAGAATTTTCCACCACTATGTAGCAATTACTTAGAAGTTCTGCGAATATATGATCAGCTAATAACGGACATTTGGTAGGAAATCTGGCGATAATACGTATGAAACTACTACATGGCAAATCAAGTTTAAACTCGGAAACGTTGATCAGGGCGGAGCCTACAAGCTGCGTTTGGCACTTGCCTCTGCAACACGCTCTGTATTAGAGGTACGAATCGATAAAACAAACCATTCTTGCATTACCCATTTGAAAATACTATATGTAATTTCATTTTTTAATCTCTGTTTTCACTCTTAAACTACAAGTGAATGGTTCGCACATAAATTTATTAGTATATGTCTTACGTTCTTGAGTTTAAGAGTGAAAAAATAGATTGAGAAATTAAATTACATACAACATTCCTTTTGCTAAATATTAATATTTTAATTAATTTTTTATTTTTATTTTTACTTTTTTGAAGGTTCGGATCAACGATCCAGGGGCAAATCCTCCTCAATTTTCAAGTGGATTGATCGGGAAGGATAATGCGATTGCAAGGCATGGCATTCATGGGCTCTATTATTTGTTCAATGTGGAGATACCCGGAGCTAAACTCATTCAAGGTGATAATACCATATTCCTCACACAAGCGATGAACACTAGCCCTTTCCATGGGATCATGTATGACTATATTCGATTGGAAGCTCCTCCTCCTCCTCCTACTAATTCCTGAAACAAAATGTTTTTCTTTTCATGTATGTAAACTCCGTAGAGGACACTAGCTAGTTGCTCTTATATATCTATTAATTTCAGTGTGTGTGTCAATTGTTACAATATACCAAACATGGATTGAATCTAACATGGATGGAATCTAGAACATTATTATAATTAACAATGAAAGCTACACCATTCTGACAGAGAACTCATTCTTTTAATACATAAAGAAATTAATATGTAGAGTTAACGCTTCTGACAGAGAATTCAATTCATTCTTTTAATACATAAAGCTGTGTTTGAATCAAATATTTAATTAAAAAATAAATAAAATTATATTATATATTTATTTGTTAAAAAAAATAATAGATAAGAAAATAAATAAAATTTAAAATACCCCATCTTCTAATTTTTTTTTCTCTCTCCTTTTTCTTCTCATTTATATTTTCTTTACTCTTTAATAAATCCGAATTTCAAACATAACATTAATAAAAAAAAAAATTATCAAAGATTAAGGTTGAAAGTAAAGAAGAAACCTGATCAACATATATAATAGTCTAATAAAACCTTCTTGTAATTGACTTTTATCATACTTAAAATAAACCTACATTGTTGTCCAACCACATCAATATCATAATAGGCATGCATAGACTCAATAACATAGATCACAGACCTTATCATACATGCTCATAACCCATTGCGTAGATAATAATACTATATATATTGTCGCATTTCTCAATTACCCATATTAATAAATTACCCATTTAAGTAGTGAAAAAAAATTTAAGAAATTAGATTATATATAACATTTTCTTTTCGTAAAACAAAATCTATCAAGGCAAGTTCACAGTAAATTCTAACATCTATAACATACATCTGTTTGTCTCCTTAGCACTAGCATGAAGTCCAAAAAATCATGCCCAACGATGAGGTAGTTTAATTGAGAAAAAAACAAACAAACCACACACACATGTATCTATTCGTTCAAATTCAGCATCTATATATGAATAATTCCTTACATACCCTGTGATCAGAATCACTGCAAATTTCAAAAAGAAACGAAAAATAAAGAGAAAAAAGGAAATTTATAATCGGTGAAGTTAATTGGATTTATCGAGTTGCTTCTTGGTATCCTCGGCAGCATCAGCTGCTTCAACCTGCATCCTGGAAATCTGGAGATCAGCTTCACTTGCTTCCTTCTCGTTTCTTGCAGTCATCATCTTTGCCTACTTTCACCAGTTCAACCCATTATCACCATTTGATATATGCTATATGCATATATATATATATATATATATGTATGTATGTATGTACATGCACTAATCCATATATAAGTACCTGACCAACTAGAAGGGCTTTAAGATAGCGAAAACCTTCTTGCAATGAAGCCGTAAAATAGAGGCAATCTTTCTTCACACGTGACACCACTGACTGTTCTTGCCGTCTCCCACTGGTGGTAGTTGGGACGGCGGTAGGTGGCGACGGCGGTGACGACTGGATCTCTTCCATCGGCGAAGCTTTTATTCTCTCTCTCTGTGTGGAACCAGATAATGCATATATAAAACCAAAGAATGTGAAAATGGGTGTTTTTTCCATTGTTCTTGAGCAGCCAAGTCTTGCAAGCAAAGGCGTCAGCGTTCGCCACGTTATACGTTTCCATGCTGTTTTGCTTTACGTGGCAGCTCTTCAGCTGCCAATATTTGACTGCTCTTCCTAGCTGACGTCCGTGGGCCCATTATGTTTTCATGGGCTGTTTCTTGGACATCCTAGATGGGCTTTATATTCAAGCCCATTCGTTTTTTAATTTTTATTAGAATTGATAATTAATAGAGGAACCACTCCTCTCTCTCTCTCTCTCTCTAAGACTCTGAGCAAAAGTTGAAAAACCACTTCACAGACGATTAAAACACAATATATATACATAAAGGAACCAGACCAAATATAGACGAACCACTCCAAAACCACTTCACAGACGATTAAAACACAATATATACATAAAGGAATCAGACCAAATATCTATATATATAAAGGGAAAAATATAGAAAAATTAAAATAAAAGAGTCGTTATCCAAAAATTAAATAAGCAACTCTGACACATCGTTGAAATTTTGATATTATTCATACAAAAATAAATAAATAAATAACCTTGTTCGAGTTCAAATTATGCTATAAATATTAATGTGACTAAAAATGATTCACCAACTTTGAATCAATTAAAAGTCTTTAATATTGATGGGCTCAATTCAAGGGAATCTATTGCCATTTGGTTAAAGTTTTGCTCCGATAAGTAAATTTTTAAGATACTATACGCTAACAGCAAGTGAGTAAGTAAATGTTTCTTAAAACATACAGCGTCCATGGAATACTTTGATCACTTGTCCTCCTTTTCATTTAAGTATTATTTGATTAAAGGTCACCTATATTTTGATGAAATGAGTAAAAATAGATTAAGCTAATTATTTTTATTGGCTATTTATACATTGCCTTTTGTTTATTAAAGGATATAGAGGACTCGAAGCAGAGTTTGGAATACAAATATTGACAATCATTAGTTGGAACACAATGAAGGGTGTCCACGTGTCATATCAAAAGTGTAAGCTAAAACAAATTAAATAAAAAGAGTGATAGTTAGAGCAATGATGTCGGCAGTATAACTAAATTGACATGAGCTCTCAGTCTTTTTATTGGATCAATAGTTAAGTTATATATTTATAATTGTACTTTCAATGCTTGGATGTCAAACAAACAATGTAGAGATCCTCCATGTTTAATTGATGAAGTAAAAATTTTTTCAATGAACTAGCTAGTTGAGATGGAGACATTCGTGTACATCAAGGAGTACTCGAGGTGAAGACATTGTCTTCATTTTAACAAGCCCTTACTCTTAGTCACCAAGCCTCGTGATTCTCACATCCTAACAAGGATCATAACTTAATCCAAATATTATACTATGATCACATATCAAGTTTCGAATAGCTCTACAAGTCATGTCAGCCAATCCAAGTAAATGTTAGCATAGATATGAGAGGGAGTTTTATTGTACAAATTTGACTTCTCTCAATGTCGTATAGTCATCTCTATATGGTGTTATTTCTTATAATATATAAAGATCCTTTGACATTTAGGAGACTTTTATTTGAAAAAGTTATTGTTAAGAGGATTTAATTACTATACTCTAACAAAAGGGCTAAAATTATCTATTCATACAAATTTTTTGCGCGTATAATTTTTATGAATTAGTCTTTGTACAATTTCAAAAGGTATTTGTTTAGCGGCTCTTGCATTAGCTGTGCCTTTTGGACAGGCAACGATGGATGCCAGCTGATATTGTATGCATCGGCTTGCGCATGTTCAAGTGCAGTTGATGTTAGCAAAAAAATTTTAATTTTTAACTTTTTGGTGTCTTTTAGCAGAAACTATTCAAAATAAATTAGGAGAAAGATCCAGGGCTCTTTCGTCCTTCCAAGTTTTCCCATTCGGCCGCTCCCCTATATAAGGTTACAGCTACAAAAATTAGGGTATAAAATGCCCCAATCTTTCTCCCTCGCATTCGCGCTCTTCGCTCCGAAGCTTTTCAAGTTTCAACAGAACGAGAGAAGTCGATAACAGAGCCAGAAACGTCGCTGGTTTCTCTCTCTCCGTCAATTGTAACTTACGCATGTTAATCACCGTTTCTCTCAACTTGAACCTATATACGCATATACGTATAACACATACACACACATATATATACAGTTTCTTGAGAATCTCTTTTTATGCATGCTACTCTGCATATGCATGTATTTGTAGTGAATTGATTCCACTTTTCATTGAATTATAGTGGCTTTGTTTCGATATGTTGTGGGTTTGAAGTTTCGATTCCCCAGACTTTTGACAGATCTTGATAAGGAGGAGGATGGCAACGTTTGAACTGTACCGTAGGTCCACCATCGGTATGTGCTTGACCGAAACATTGGACGAGATGGTTTCGAACGGGATTCTCAGTCCTGAACTCGCCATCCAAGTCCTTTTTCAGTTCGACAAGGTAAGTCCAGAGCTCCTTGAATGATATTACTTGAGATCTATATGCATGTACGGGAAATTACGTTTATGATTTTGGCTATATTTTATTTTTTTGGATTCCAGTCGATGACCGAAGCTCTAGAAAGCCAAGTTAAGAGCAAGGTGACCATTAAGGTAAAGGTTCTTTCAGTAAGTTTTAACACTGTTTCCGTCATGGATAATTCGCTGGCTGCATATTGCTTGAAGTTTTTCCCATTATGTTAGGAAGTGAAAGGGGAAAAAATTAGAAGGAAAATGGTGCCCACTTCTATTAGTCAAATAGATAGCGGGTATTTTGGTTTACTAAGCTTAGTTCTCTATTGCATTTCACTTTTACGAAAAGAAGACAAGTAAGATATTATTATTAAACTATATGTCCTTATTTTAAGTATATCTTCAAGTACTTATGTGTAATTTTATGTCATTTTGGGGCAAAGACTAGTTATTTGGGATTAATTTTGATGGAAATGAATAAATGAATGTGTATACTGGATTAGAAACATCTTGGTGTACCCATGTTATATTTGCAGTGAAGCTTTTTTCCATTGGTTTATCATCTTTTGGGTCTATTGAGGCTACCAAATATGTAGGAAGTCTAGAATCTAGATTAATTAGAATGTGGAAGTTAGTTGTCCTCTTTTGAAAAATTGATGTGTGCTGTCGAGCTACTACGAGGGCAGAATTCAAATGGAGGCCCCAGTTCCTATGAGTTGGACATGTGCTACTTTATAGTGAGCAGAATGGAATTTTAGACTCAGGGACAGTGTTCTGTTTATGTCAACACCATGCTTGGTAAATCAGCCTAAATCCTTTGTTTTGGTGATCACAGGACTTAACTGTATGCTAAATTGGTTATCCAATATGTCAGAAGCTTATCTTGTGTGAACATTATTTCTTTTGAGGGTCGAGATGTTGCATACTCTTGAACAGGCCTGTGTTTCTTCCACGTGCTTAATCCTGTGTAAAGGGATTTTTTTTAGAAAAAAAAAAACATTCCACCTTTTTAAAAAATACAAAATTCTCAGTTGAACAAGTAAGGGAGGCCACCACATCTCTTCTTGTTTCTTCGCTGTCTCTGACTTCTATCCTTTCTTCTTTCTCATTTTCTAACCTATTCACTTTGGAGGCATATGCACTATGTAGCGATGGAAATGGGTCAAGTTTGAGACAAGGGACCCTTTTCTTGGCTTTGACTAGAAGATCAAAACTTAATTCCCCACATCTATCCTGACCTTGAGAGAAGGCGGGAAAGAGAAATACAATTCCTTATGGACAATAGGTAGCCATCAACTATCGTTTGTAGACGCGTGTTATTCTATCCTTTCTTCTTTCTCATTTTCCTAACCTATTCACTTTGGAGGCATATGTAGTGAGGGAAATGGATCAGGTTTGAGACAAGGCACCCTTTTCTTGGCTTTGACTAGAAGATCAAAAGTTAATTCCCTAAACCTGTCCTGACCTTGAGAGAAGGCGGGAAAGAGAAATACAATTCCTTCTGGACAATATGTAGCCATCAACCATTTTCTGTAGACGCATGTTATGCCTCACTAAATGAAGTGGTATGCTTCCACCATGCAAGCATGATTGCCAAAGCGTGAGAGCTGAGACAGCAGATGGGACTGTGGAGGCTTTTGTAAGAGCATTGATACTTTTCCTTTCATTAAAAACTGAATAGCATATGCCTTTAGTCTACACTGGCCCGACTACATATAATTCATACCGTCCCATTAGGGACAGATCCCCAAACTTTTGGGGAAAATTACATCCCTAGGTACATGTTTAGGTTTTCTTGCATGTGTGCTGTCTTTTCTTTTAAGAGGTAAATTTGTGGCACACCCTCCCTCTTAGTGCATTTTCCTTACTTCTTCCCTTTAATTCTATCGCTTTCTATGCTATATCTCTTTTATTTCTTTGGTATTTTATTGCTGATAATCCCTTCAGTCACTATTCTATTATTATTCAGATCAAACCCGGCATGTTTCATGTCCATACCAAGCCCTTCGTGGTAGAAACTTGATTATAGATGGTGTAGGTACAAGTGTCCAACTCCCCTTCGTACAACTTGGGCAACTCACCACTCTTCCGTACTGCTCCTCCTTTCACGCTTGGCTTCACGTGGCAATCCAACGAGGCGACGTGTGCACCAAGTCAGATCACCCACTAAGGATAGTGCAAAGAGCTCCTCCTTCAAGCTAAGACATCGAGAGGCCCTCGCCTATAGGTGACCTCAGGACACCTTCTCCGCGACATCCGCTTATGGTTTCGGGCTTGGAACCTCTTGGCTCGGCTATGGAACCTTTCCGCTGAGCATATATCCATACTTAGTATAATTTTTCATAACCAAGCATATCTCCATAACTTAGGTTGGGAGCAGGAGACAAATGGATTAGAGGCTAGAGTTGGAGGCTCGTCAAGGGGCCTGCCCCTCCGGCCGGTCTTAGAGAGAGAGGGACCTCCATGCAAACGACAAAGTATATTTAATGTCTGAACCATCTGAATCACTGAATCACACTACCACTACAGAGATGTAGAGTTGATATTTAGAATGTCGATTTTCGAGAAACCTCAAACTGAGTAGCCAATCAACAAAGGACTCCGTCTCAGGTCTGAGGAATTAATCGTTAAAGACCTCGATGGTTGAACAACCAATCATGGAGTACCTCCCTCACCTATATAAAGAGAGCCTTCATTCGCCATTGACAAGACATTCATTCCACATTGAATGCTCACCACCAACCTCTCCAAAATCTCTCTAAGCTCTTTGGAACACTGCCACTCTCTCTTTTCCTAGGATTACCTCAACTCTCTCTCCTCACCTCCGGTAGTTCTCCACCTAGACAGCGCCTGCCGTTAACTTTCTAGAGGGTCATCCTTTATAGGTTTGACCATTCATCCCTCACTATACTGCACATATAATACTTCACTGGGGAAGAGCGGTACTCGCTATCTATGGCACCAAAGAAGATAACACAAGGGGAAGAGTCCAACAAGCCACCAAGCTATCTACGGTTCACTGCTCTCTATCTCTCTTTCTCGGGCTGCCATTGATCCGCTATTTTCTACTCTCTACTCTCTACTTGGTTCGGTAATCGCTGAATGATTGTTATAATACTTCTCAGAGGGTACACATACACCCACGGTTTCTAAGGTCTCCCACATTATACTCCACTAGGGAAGAGTGACATTCATTCTTTGATGCTTTTCAAAAAGAGTAGTAACATTGCCTCTCAAGATAACCTTGAGCCTAGGAAACCACCACCATCGTTCATTATTATCTCTCGCAGCCAAAGGGCACTCCTCCCCTTCCCCCTCTCACAGCTGCTTCCAGTCCAAATTGACTCTGATAATGAGAGTCCGTTCAAGATGGCTTCGAAGTCAATTTGACACCTTTCGGCAGCAACCCCTCAACCGTAATGTTTACAAATCTAATAAGATCTACACTTAAACTCCACGATTTAAATTTATTTTGCTTGTTAATGTTATCTTGCGCTGTTTATATTTATATCTCATTGAAAGCATCTGTTAACTATTTATCAATTTATATAAACATGCTCTGATAGAAAACCCGAGTTATTAGTTCTTGGGTCTTGTAATCTTTATGGTTGTGTAAAGTGGCTTGACACCACAGGCTTCAGACCCAGTGTGAATTGTTGTGTTTCTCTCACATGAAAGGTGATTCTTTCCTATAACAGTATTCTTTGCAAACAGCGAGTCAAGTCTTCACCTACTCTTATGTGGTCTGATGCTTAATGTTTGCTCACATCGTGCCTACACGAATATATATATATATATATATATATAAAGTATTATATTTGTTTGGCATTCCAGCAAAAACCCAGATGAATAACACTGTCCATCGCAGCAAGAATAGTAATTTTTCTTATATTTGTTGGGCAATTTGAGGGTTTGTTTGCTTGGCCATTCATATGCCACCTGTGTAATAGAATAGAATCATGTCATTTCTCTCTTGATAGGCACCTAATTAACACCCTCATTCACTCTGCACGCCTCTACATATATCTTCATGTATATCAGTATGTGTCATGGATGGGCAACATCATATGGGCTGATGGTAAAGAAACTGCACCCTCCAGCCTTTTTTTCATATAATAATATACATGTTCGAAAGTGGGAGGAGCTCACATGGTTGACTTACTTGGACTTTTGAAGTGATTTAGTACAAGATGACATCACAAACGCATTACTTTCCACTTTGCTGAATTTATATAAGCTGTCACATGCATGCTTAAGGAATCAAATGGGAATCAAATGGCCAGTTTACATGCAATCTGTCACATGCATGAATATGCAGATGAGGTATTACTTGTCCATGCCAATAGTACCTTTTGTGTCCGCGGCTTACCTTTACTCTCCTTCATCCCCCAATCTCACCCTCTTGCATCTTGTGAGATAATAATAATAATATTTTTCTGAGGGAGCCTAAGCACCACGACAAACAGCCGCAGCCAGCAGCTCTGCAGCAAACCCAACGCCTCCATTATGCCATGACAACAACCCAGGGCCCAGGCCACCACAAACTCTCTCAAACCGACCCACAGCTGCGGCACTCTTCCGGAATCAAAGCCAATGTACCCATGCCGAAGATTGAACAACACCCTCACCTCCAAACGCCCGTGGTTCAGTGGTGAACCATCGCACCCTTCCCTCTCAGTGAACCAACAGATCATTACAATATATATATATATATATCTGACAGTGGCAGCAGTACCCCAATCTTTTTTTTTTTTCCCCTCTCCCTCCTCCTGACCTTTTCACTCCCCACTCTTTGTCCTAAAAAAATAAAAAATAAAAATAAAAATTCATCAAAAAAAAAAAAAAAAAGGAGGGATCAGTGCATCAGGTTATTACCTACTTTGTAACAGTTAGTAGGGTTGTTTGCTTCAGACCACAGGCCACATGCTATCTATGCTCAACTTAATGCTTAGGTCTCACCTAAAGCACTACAATTATTATCCTTTGCATGAAACACTTTTTGCCTTTCCATCACATGTTAAAAAGGCAGTATGTTCGTATATATGAATATGCATAAAAGGTCGCATAGTTTATTCCTCCTATTTCTTTACTTATACAAAAGCTGATTGTGTTCACATCACTGCTGATATAGTTTATCTTTTATATCACTATGGCAAGTTATCATTTTCGCCAAATGAAGCTAAGTTAGTGAAAAAGAACATCATCAATGAGGTCCACTACAGACTTGACTAACAAATATAATATTTTATGTTCTGAATAGCCCCAAGGGTGTGGGGACCACTAAAGATTGACTTCTCCATCTTGTTTTGCATTGTAATCTGTCTTTACAAATACTCCTTTTATATAACATCACACCTCTTTAGAAAAGTTGTCAGACTTCATGACCAACACAAATTTGTTCCGGCAAATATCTTGTGCGTGTCCTTGAACTAGAAATTGAGAATGCTCTAAAAAAAAGAAAAAACCATTGTTATCTGTGCACAAGACCCTCACTCCCGAGCCTTCCACACCCCTCCAGTGGCAGAACCCCAAATCTCAACAGGGAGCAAGGGGCAAGACCTTAGCACAACCAGGCAACCTAGGCGTCAAACTTCAGCACTCACCGACCTCGGAAACTAGCAACTTCAACGATGAACGGCTACCGTACAAACCCAACCTCGATAACAACCTGTTCCAGCTCACCTCGATGAGGGACCTTGGCATACCCAACAAACCTCCTTGACAACAGCACCCCCCCCCCCCCCCCCCCCCCCCCCAACCCCTAGCGTCGTGTCGCTTCTCCTCGACACAGCCTTGCGGCTGGGTCACCTTGCCAGAAACCCTCAACCCGCTTGACAAGTTTCGCCACCTTAGTGGAGCCCTGACCTCGCCAACTCGTCAACCCCCACCTCCACTTCCTCGTTGACAACTCTCGTAAAATCTCAGAAAAACACAGCACCCAAGATTTTTCCCGATCGTGGCCCGCGGCACAACCTTCCCCCCCCCCCCCCCCCCCCCCCCCCCCACAAACGATCTTGCCTAACACCCTCGACCCTAGCAGCACCAGCCACAACTTCATCCAGCGGCAGCACCACCATCGCCTCACAAGATCCGAAAAAAAAAAATAAACGTTCGATGTGTTATTTGAAGGCTGTGTTCCCATGTCTTCAACATGTCAAATATTTTGCCTTCCAATATTGGTTCAAACATATAATATTTTATAGATATACTTTATCACATTCGGAGACTTTTGCATGAAGCACGGAGGGAAACAACCTAAACTATTATATCACTATGTAAAGGTACAAAATTATCTTTACAAAGACTTGTCACAATGTGTGACATCATCCTAACATCATACTCCACTAAATGGTATGATTCATTAAACTCCAACACTTGGGCTCACCATTATCATTTGTCTAAAAACAACATTCAAAAGATGCCTAAATTTCACACATTTGCTCCTCAAGACCCCTATTATGATATATAATAATACTATAATGGATAGTGATAGTATCAGCTTGGTCGTATATACAATAAACACACATTATAAAAAGAATTTTTTTTACATATGGCCCACCACATCAGCGCATCTTCAAAGTGCAAACATAGCACAATTTTCAAGATGTCTTCTCAGTGGAGATACGACCCCTCTTCAATTTCAACCAGTAATCCACACTGAAATGCCATATCCTGCGACCCAACAACGATGCCTTCACGTTTGTGCCATCGTGTTAGCATTGAGCGCCATCACTCTCAAGCGGAATGACTCACCTTGAGGTATGCTCACTTCAGTGTTGAGCATCCTCGGTCTCAAGCGGAATGACTAGCCTGTCTCTTGAGCACCCTCACCTCTAAGTGAAATGTTTCGGCTTAAGACATGCTCCTCTCAGCCTTGAGCATCCGCGCTTTCAAGTGGAATGACTAGCCTCACCCTTGAACGCCCTTGCCTTTTATGAAATGACTCACCTTAGGACACGCTCATCTCAGCATTGAGTGCTCTCTCTCTCTCTCAGGTGGAATGACTCGCCTAATATATGTGCTCACTCTCTAGACTTCAGTATGCTTCTCTCGCCTCGTCTCACTTTACCTTGACCCCCTCCTTAAGGGCGTTGGCTCTTAGTGGATATTGTTCACTTGAGAAACTTCTTCACCCTTCCCCGCACAAGTTCCTTGACGGTGAAGGGAGACAAGGTCACCTCTCAATAATAATTGGCACTTTATTTCTGCGAGCTAGATGACGCATTGGCTTGAGAAGTAGATCTTGAGGAAGAGCCAATGCTTCAATTTTTAACTCAGCTTAGGCACGCAGTGTCCTAGCCTCGAGTTATATAACCTTTGAGGGGTAATCTTCAGCAACCACGGGCATGCTCGTTCTCCAGCTGAGGGCACCCATCTCCATTTGTGGTCTCCAACTTGGCTAAGCACCCGTGTGGGTTTAGCCTTATGTTTCATATATCTCCATACACCCCTCCGGGGTCGAGATTCTCTAAATGATTTATAACTCGGCTAAGCACCAGTGTGGGTTTAGTGCCAGTGTGGGTTTAGCTTTGAGTATCATATATCTCTAAATGCTTTCTCCAAACGCTCCCCTTCAGGATCAAGGTTTTCCAAATGTTTTCTCCAAATTCTCCCCTCCAAGGTCGAGGTTCCCAAAATACTTTCTCCAAACGCTCCCCTCGTAGGATCAAGCTTTTTCAAATGCTCCCCTCCGGGGTCGAGGTTCTCCAATTGCTCCCCTTTAACACATCTCCATTTGTGATATCCAACTCGGCTAAACGCTTGCATGGGTTTAGTCTCGAGTGTTGTGTGTTCCCACATTCTCCCCTCTAGGGTTAACTCTCTACTCATGATCGCTTTTGACTCGGCTCATGTGAGAAGAGCCTTAAACTTGAGTTACAGTTCTCAATGGGCAATATTAGCCCACCTCAATTACATCTCCCCACTCTCCTTTCAATGGTTGAGCGTGGTCATATCAAGAATATCAAATTATCTAACCATCGAGCTCGTGCTTGTAAGTGTGCATTCAACCAAGGGCCCTTAAGCAAGCTCTCTCAGTAAGGGTGCCCCCAATCATGAGGCCCTCTCAACTCAAGCTCGTTTAACGAAAAGGCTCCCTCAACCAAGAAGTGTTCTCGACAATATGCTTCGGTGAGAACTTTGGCAAAAACGCCTCAGCCAAAGCCTCTTGGCCTTGCAGCGTGCACCTCGGCCTTGGCGTGACCTTACGGCAAAGCCCTTGACTTGAGCAAATCCCAATAGTGGTGCCTTTGTAACAGCCTCAAAAAACTCGGTGGCACACCCCTCGCCGAACAAAAACAACTCGGTAAGGGGCAGCAACACAGTTCAGCATGAAACCCAAAGCTTGGCGACTGACAACCAAGGCATACTTCAACAAACCCACGCCGCAACAAACAGCAACCCTGGCAGCAACTTTGGCTCCAGTCCAAGACTTTGGTAAACACCCCTCCTCCTTGAAACGCCAAGGCACAAACAAAAACCCAAGGTGAAGCCCAGCACTACCTTGGCAAGATCACGGCCTCAGCAGTGCCCTCGCCCAAACCCCCTCGTTGGCGAATCACTTCCTCAGCCTAACCACCCTCGGTTCAACCACAATTCGTTGGGAGCAGAGCCATTGGAATAATAAATCTTCATATGGACAGTGGACACATGTCGACGTTGGCACTCGGTTCAATTACAATTTTTTATTGAGTGGGGAGCAAAGCCATTGGAATAATAAATTTTCATATGGACACTGGACACACGTCCACGAAGTTGGCACTCGGCTTAATTCCAATTCTTTATTAAGTGGGGAGCAAGGCTATTGGTGTAATAAATCTTCATATGGACAGTGGACACATGTAGACGTTGGCACTCGGTTCAATTACAATTTTTTATTGAGTGGGGAGCGAAGCCATTAGAATAATAAATCTTCATATGGACATTGGACACACGTCCACGAAGTTGGCACTCGGCTTAATTCCAATTCTTTATTAAGTGGGGAGCAAGGCCATTGGTGTAATAAATCTTTATGGATAATATTTAGCCATGCCACATACATGGTCAACAAAGTGATCTCGGTGGGCCAGCAGTATCGCGTATAGGTTTAAAAAATGAAGTAGCATCACGCATGCAGCCACAATGATTTAAAAATGAAAGTGCAACAGGATCACGCATGACTGCGGCGCTATAGATATGACCTTTACAACCAAAGGCGTATCACAAGTTCCTCAGCGCACCACGGAAACGTCAAATCCATCAACAGCCATACCCAGATCTCATCCAGACAGGACGCTTCATCTCGAAGTGCTTAACCCAATTGGTTCGAGCTCGGCAACTTGTCACGGTACCTTGGCAGCTGTAGCCCAACCTCACCTCACTGAACAAAGTTCGCAACAAACAAAGCTCCCCTCACCTCGACAATGCTGATTTCGGCCATGCCAACCAAAAACCCAGCAAATTGCAACCAAAAAAATCTCCAGTTTCCAAATCCAACTTCAACACATGTCAACCACATCAATCGTATACATAACCAAGAACTACCGAAAGCGTATGGTCAACTGGGCAAAAATGGGAACACCTTAGCGCAGATTCAAATGGCCCTGTCAAAGCCTTGACACACCAGGATCAAACACAGCGCCTTAGATGTCGCTCAGATCTAGGCATACTCACTAAACCAAACCCGGTGGTGCTTCACCTCGACAAAGTTACAATGACAAAAAGATACCCACCCAAAGACAACAGTAGAAACTCTCTCGGCAACCAAGTCTTGACAAAACCCAACATCAGTGGTCACCTCGGCAAAGCAAGTTCAACTCCGAGCAAGAGACCCAACCTTGGGTTGGTGGACTCCAGACCCCTCCAGATGCCTCAGCCAAGCGCCTCACCCAATTCCCCCTTGCGTCACCGCCTCACCTAAGACCCTTGCACCAAAACCCCTTGCGTTGCCGCCTCACCCAGCCCCCTCGCCCACTCCCCTCGGTCATAAGCCTCACCCAAGCCCCTCGGTTAGCCCCCTCCAGACCCCTCGTCCACCTCACTCGCCTAATCCCCTCCCCCAAGTCCTTTGCACCAGCGCCTTGCCCAGGCCCCCTCGCACCAGCGCCTCGCCACGGAACTACTTTCAGGCAACAACTCGGGCGTGTGGGAACTATTTGACTACGAGTGGGCAACAGTGGCTTGAACTAGAGTCAAAATGGTGGAACAACTCTTCGTAAAGATTTATTGTAACACCCAAGTGAGCGAAAGAGAGAGTGTTGAGATGGAGCTTTGCATTCGCGCCATGGTAGTGATCGGTTCATGTATTTGCATGTAGTGTGGATGAACCTCCATGAGCTTTGAGACGCACCAAAGAACAGCCTCGCAATGTGACAATGGCTCGTGACACGTCGCTCGCGATGATGTCCACCAATAATATTAAGCTGACCGGTGTACTTTGTGGTTCTATGATGATTCCTTTACTTCACATGACTTTCCCTTTAGTGGTGGGATTTGGGCTTGCGAACTTGGCCCACGCTATGGAGTTGTTCGTGCCAACACATGCTTAAATTAGAGATAGGATGGTTTCCAATGATTTTAGCAATGCCAAAGATCGTCACCAGCCCACAATGCAAAGACCCAGCGTTGGTTAGCCTCAACTGTAACCCCGCGATGGCACCCCTCAGTCGAGACCCACTCTTCCCTCAGTGGTGCCTTCCCCTCGGTAAAATGACCAAACTCCACTTCGTTACCCCAGTTGCGGTTAAATTTGTGCAAGCCCAGTTAATCAACTCCAATTAACTTTGGCAAGTTAAATAGACCCTCAGTGACCTCCACAACCACCTCACCTTCCAACACAACGAATCTAATGACGCCCAACCAATAAGCTTCTCTCAATGACTTCTTCAGCGAAGTCACCCCACACACAAGCAAAAAAGTTTAAGGACCAAGGGAACTCAAAAGCACCTTCGAGAGAAAAGCGATCAATAAGAGATTGGAAAATTTTATGAAAGGGCAAAATGACTTAAGGTTTCTATATGTATTAGCCTGAAGCGTGGACAAGCCACCATTGTGCCATTGTACTCAAGGGACATTACAAACCTTCTAACCAAAGTACAATTACACTCTTCCCTATTACTTTTTGATAAATCATATCACTTCGGCAAGCGTGAAAAAAAAAATCTCCCAAGGAAAAAGCTACTATTTCAAGTTGGCAGATTTATCACAAGCTATCTCCAATAGTGTGTACGCGCACCATCAGTATTAGTGAGGCACACGTACAATGGGCATATTGTAGGTACAAATGTCCAACTCCGCTCCGTACAAGGACACTTGGGCAACTCACCACTCTTTTGTACCGCTCCTCCTCTCACGCTTGGCTCCACTTAGCAGCCCACCGAGGCAATGTGTGCATAAAGTCAGATTACTCACCGAGGATAGCGCGAAGAGCGCCTCCTTCGAGTTAAGATATCGAGAGGCTCTCGTCTACAGGTGACCTCAAGACACCTTCTCGGTGACGTCCGCTCCTGGTTTCGCGCACGGCACCTCTTGGCTCGGCCACGGAACCTCTTCGCCAAGGGCATCTTCATACTTAGCCTAATTCTTCATAACTAAGCATATCTCCATAACTTAGGTTGGGAGCAGGACTTAGGAAATTTCGCGCGGGATTATTAGGAGACAAGTGGATTGGAGGTTAGAGTTGGGGGCTCATCAAGGGGCCTGCCCCTCTGTCCAGTCTTAGAGAGAGAGGGATCTCCAAGCAAACGACAAAATGCATTTAATGTCTGAACCATCTGAATCACTGAATCACTACTACTACAGAGATGTAGAATTGACATTCAGAATGTCGGTTTTTGAGAAACCTTAGACTGAGCAGCTAATCAACAAAGGGTTCCGTTTCAGGTCTGAGGAACCAATCGTTAAAGATCTCGACGGCTGAACAACCAATCATGGAGTACCTCCCTTACCTATATAAAGGGAGCCTTCATTTGCTATTGACAAGACATCATTCCACATTGAATGCTCACCGCCCTTCTCTCCAAAATCTCTCTAAGCTCTTTGGGATACTGTCACTCTCGCTTATCCTAGAACTGTCTCAACTCTCTTTCCTCCACCTCCGGTGGTCCTCCGCCTAGACAGCTCCTGTCGTTAATTTCCTAGAGGGTCACCCTCTACAGGTTTGACCGCTCACCCCTCACTCTACTCCACACACAGATAGTATGACTTGAGATTGCCTTGACTTCTTGTGATTTCTCTTTCATTTAAATTTCCTTTACTAGTTTGTGGGCTTTTATGCACTTCAATGCCTATTTTGCGCCTGGACTTGGATGACATTTAGTATCATGTACCCTTGTTCCTATATGTATATCGGCTAATGTTATGCAATTTGTGATCTGGGCGGTCCAGGTTGGACCACTAAATCTGACCCCAAAGAATGATTCTTCAGCAGGCAACACTGGAGAAAAAAGAAAAGGAAATAGATTGTCCATTTTTCTATACCACATATCGTATTTCGAATCATGAAGTGCTTTCTAGAAATAGTAAAGAGTTTTCCGAAATTCAAATCACAAAAATTGGATAAATCCTTTGATTCAAGAACAATTTCCATCAGATTTTTACTCTAATAGAATCAAATTCAACTAGATACTTGAAAAAGGGAGTAATCATGCCTCTCTGATTCAATACTGATGTAGTTGAAAGATATATCCTTGGAGCATTTTTTCAGCACATCATCTTTACGCTTCTGTTATTTCTGTGAGAGCACTAGTTGTGGTGGCTATTTGCTGAACTGGTTTTGAGAGTTTATATAAAATATGTCTCGATCTTCAAGAGGGTTTGAAGCCTTGTTGAACTCTGATTGCATCAAGATGACATAATTATCCATCAAAATTTACTGATTACAATGATAAATTGTGAGTAATGATGCTATTTCTTCTTAGTGGGTGTTGGCAATGAATTGAATAAACTGTTTGATTATTATGTTTCTTGTGATTCTAATTTCCACGTCATAGTTTATGCAATAGTATATTTCAGTTATAGTGGACTTGATCATGTCACTTGGTAAATCAATTGCATTGTCTTCTTATTTTTCACTAAGTTATAATACAAGGGGAGTGGGGGAAGTTGTATTGTTTTCTTCTTTTTTCCCCCTCATTTTTGGGAGGGATGGTTGAATGATATCTACTGTAGTAGATGGAGTTTCAAGCTGCGATGAGAGTCTAAGACATATTTGTCCATGTTGCTTTTAATTGTGTCCACTTGCATGGTTGTTTTAATCATTCCACTTCCCTTGATGTGAATTTGCCTGCCATTGATGTAATCAATTTATGTTCTTGAGGCCTATATCCAGTACTTTTTTTATTCTCTCTTTTGAAAGCAACTATTGTGAGACAAAATTGGTCATGTTAGATTCAATTGAGTACCTCAGGCCCTTCAGCTTGGTTCTGATATCCCAGTTTCATGAAGAAATTGTCAAACCTCTGAGGATAATCTAACCTCGTGTGTTGTTCAATGAATTGGCAATTGTGTGTCCACATGCATGGAACAAGTAGAAGTGCTAAATTGAATTTTAAGTTCTTGGAATTTGATCTAAATGGTGAAACCTGTGTTACCATAATACTCTACTACCCTAGCGATTTATGTATTTGGAACTCCGTTCCGAAACCCATGGTACACTAGTATTCTAAAATAGTGAATTTAGCGATCCAATGCAATCGCAAACTTTTTTTCTATTTATTTCGTTAAAGGTCACTTAAGGAGGAAAAAAATCAAATATAATTGTACCAAAATATAGAGAGAATAGAGTTTTGACATAATAATATGCAAAAAATGAACCATAATACTCCTAGAATATTTTTTTAGATGATTAATTTGAAAAACATAGATTATATTTTATTAAATGACTAATTCTTAAAGAAAATTATTCTAAAAGTACCTTAATTCTATTCTTATAATTTATACAAGTCTACTCCTAGCGTACCATATTTTAGAACATGTGGCTTATTACGTTTCCGTTCCCGTTTCACGTACCTGAACGATCCATGTTCCAGGTAACATAGGGTGAAACAAAAGCAAGGGAAACAAAGTATAGTTTCATGAACTCTTATACCCTCTAAGCTCAGCTTTCATGGATTTCATTTGGGATGATATTACATGTATATATGGATATTTTTAAGAGGGGATGATATTATCTTTAAAAGTCAACTTTCTTTTCTTTTATATAATTTAGGGGCATTTCATTCTTCAAGATTTAGAGCCATTAGATCCAGTAAATGTTATTGTTATCACATTTAGACAAGTACAGGGTACTTATAATCATTTTTATTACTGTCTTGGGTTGTGGTAATGGAGTTCAAACGCACAAATGGGGGCCCAATTATGAGTTATGTACTACTGTAGTGCCTTTTACTTGTAGGTCCAATGCCAAGGCATCATTTGTGTCACCCTCGCACTTGATTACTGAAAGGGCCCACCTCAGAGAAGTGGGTAGTGAAGGTCCACATGTCAATATTATACCCACCTGGACAAAGGTGCGGGTTGCCAGATGGGGATTGTTTGGTCAGGTAGATGACTGGTGAGAGGTGTCATTTGGTGCCCAAACTATGCGAAGTTGAATTTCACAATTCTTGCTTTAGTGTGGAAGTATCTAAGAAGTACGGACACGGACACGAGTGTCGGACATATCGACACGTGAATTTTTAAAAAATACAGGACATGACACGCTAGGGACACGGCAAAATAATATATTTTTATGTCATATAAATAAATGTTTTACAAAAAAAAAAGTGAAATATATATAGTATAACACCAATTAAATAAATAAAACAACATATTTTACTTTCTAATTGGTAACAAATCATTCACAATTAGTTAATTACATTCCATTAAAAATGATAAAGTAAACAAACACATTAACAATAAAAAAGTTGTTCCATCAATACATAATACTATAAAGTTATAAACTATCGAAATATTAACATGGCATTACACTTCATTAACTATCCATCATCATCTAATATAAAAACCATGAAGAACACTCAAAACAAATTAATCACCAATATAAGTAGCATATTTATTTTTCTTCTCCTTCTTCTTTTTTTTCTTTTTTTTGATCCAACAATTAGTTTTAAATTCTATAATTGAGCCCTCCGCCGTGTTTCTAAAGCGTCCAAAATGAGACACGCATGTTCAAACCGTGTCTGTGGAGTGTCCGATGTATAAATAAATAAATAAAAAATGGACACGTAAAACGGAATGTCCGACACGGGTATGGCTACTCCAACGGAGTGTCCGTGCTTCCTAGGGAAGTGTTAAGTCATTTTTCTGTTGGATTATACCACTCGTGGAGGAGCCAAGTTCGTTGCTTCTATTTTCTTTCATTCTGTTATAAATTATTTCCATTTTTATTGTACCTTTTGAATGTTTTTCCTGTTGTGTTCGTATGCAAGCTTTACTAGTCAACTTGATCTGGGAGACAACATTCAACCTTGTTAGAATGATAAAAAAAAATATTGGTATAGCGTTGGATGTTAGTGGCATTGCTACTTAGAGATGTCAGGGACGTGTCATGTAGACATTAGGAAAGAATGACCTTGAATGTGCTACTGAAATAATTATTAATCCTAGAAGTTAATTTTAGCTGCTCTTGCTTGGAGATGGAATGGGCCGTTATTTATGTTTGGATGTAACATATAATCGTCTGGCGAATTCTGTCGTCATCCTGCCAACTCCTCAATGTCAAATGGGCTGTGGCCTTTGTCCTGTGAATAGGCTAGTTCTGGGGGAGTTGTGTAACTTTTGTTCACGTTCAGCTCTTGAATCTGCCTAGTAGAAACCAACTGTAGTCTGTTTACATTGTTATGGTTTGATTTCCAGTTGCCATCTTAACAATTGTCTCAGGCTCTGGTTTGTTGGTTTTGGATATCATCCTAAACTGTCCCAGTCTCTCGTGTTGCTTTCTTTGTTGTTCCTTGCATGTAATAATTTCTTGAGTATATGTCATTTGGCTTTTGTATATCCTGATTCTCGTTTTGTTTAATTGTGTACCCTTTCATGCCTCTCTTAGCGCATTGATGTTACTCCTGTTATCTTTTTTCTTTTTCTTTTTCCTTTGTTATTTGCAATAGGGACATCTGCACACCTACAGATTCTGTGACAACGTTTGGACCTTCATCTTACAAGATGCAGTGTTTAAGAATGAAGAAAGCCAGGAGAATGTTGGTCGGGTTAAGATAGTGGCATGCGACTCAAAGCTGCTCACACAATGAGATGCCGAGCATGAAAAGGAGTGTACAACGACGAGGTGTAGATTTAATCTGGTGTAGCAAAAGGGGATGGTGAACATAAGAAAGTGGGGTTTGGTCCAATCGAGTTGCAGTTGCAGGCAATCGAGGAAGATTGAACACAATGTGTAGAACTCATCAAAACCTGAACAACTTTTATAATATATTGGATATTACTTGAACATACTGCTCTCATATTTCTTGAATTTCTTTGATCTGGAGTTCCATAATTGTTATTGTTACAACTAGGAGGGAGAGGGAGAAGGGGAGGGAGAAAGAGAGAGTTCTCTATTGGATGATTTAGATATGTACATCTGGGTCCTATTTATAACACAACAAAGGATGGGGAAGACATTCTTAACCAATGTGGGATTGGATATATGATTATACTAACTAAACTAACATATTACACTAACAGTTATTACCTTGGATGCCCTCCATTGTAGCTTGAACATCTTTGGTAGATTCGCCTTTTCATTGGAGCGAAGTTATGGCCTGGTATGATTTCTGATCTATTAACTATGCATGCAAAGGAGAAATATACTACTGCACCATTTCATGGAAGATCACTCGAAGAAGAACCAAGTAGAACATGGTTTATAAAAGCTTACTCAATTTTCTTTGCTAAACTTTCCATGATGATTTACTTGTCAGCCTGGTTTCTGAAGCAGATTGGATGCTGAATCATGGCCCTCCTTAATCTTCTTGCTGCCATGGTATAGAAATTAAGAGTTTGATCATCTTTGGATGGAAGACCTTAGAGAAAGTGAGCAGTCATGAGTTAAACAAAGACGGGGGGCAGTCATCTAACGATATCAATACTGGAAAGTGAAGACTTTGGGAACATCTATACTATAATTTTAAGAATAGGATGCGAATTTAAACGAACTTAATCACCACTGGTATTTTTTTCAGTTAGTGAGAATAATAGTTAGTGGGAATAATTGGCACAGATGTGCACCTCCAGTTTGAGTTTGAGTTTCCTTCATGGGTTCCTAAGGAAAGTAAAGTGAAAGATATTAAAGTTTATTTATTTTTTAGTTAAATTAGAAAATGAGAAGAAAATTAATATGTATTTGTCAAAATACATGTTTTCAATTACCTTTTTTTTTTTATTACCCATAACAAATGGTAGGTATAAGTCACACTTTCATTTTTTTTATTTCTTTTCCTTGCATATCAGAAATGGCTTGGTTTTTTTTTTTTTTTTTTTTTTTTGGTATTGTACTCAATGTGCTCTTCATGTTTGTCAACTTAAGTTTAATTCTTTGCGAAAAGTCAAAAGAGATTTATCTCTTATAAATATTTTAATCCTGATGTGACTAACTTATTTTTAACTAAATTAAAAAACGAATTAGTCGATATATACATAAACTTTTCCCTCAAAAGCAATATCTTGGTGTTTCAAATAACAATAGCTTTACCTGGCGGAGCGGCTCCATTTTTCCTTTTTTTTTTTCTTTTTTTTTTCTTATTTGATAAGAAAGGGATTTTTCTAGAAGCGTTCTAAATTCCTAAAGCATAATGCTTGTGGCCCTACAAGGCTGCAATGACCCATTCCTGGAGACTCTTTCTAACAACTTGAAATGACTTCGTGGATTCAAGATACCATAGGCAAGAGAGAGAGTATCCGCGAGGCATATTCGTGTGCTTACTTTTCTTCTTTAGTGCCGTTATTGTTATACGTATTACATGAATCATTCTGCTCGTCCGACATGTCAAGTAATTTGATTGGTTAAATCTCCCAAAAGTTTAATGAGTCTCAACTAAATAGTAATATTAGTGAATGATAGAAATCATGGGTACATACGGCTATGGAATTCATATCACAAATTACTATCATTAACATGTCGGTACACGTGTTCTGTTAGAAAAAATATTTAATGCAACGATAATGTCAAGTCATTTTGCTGAGATGATATAAACATGTTAAAATTTTAATCACAATAACGTATTATCAATTGCTATAAAACCATATGTATTTAACATGATTTGATTGACTTGTGATATCATATTAGCAGAATGACGTGATGTTACCGTTGTATTGAATATGTTTCCGCGACCACAAGATCAAATCAATTGTTGGTATAATAATTGGAGGCACAATGCCAAACAGAACAATATAGGAGCTTGTCCTGCTGCCAAGGTTGAGAGACTACCTATTTTTAAGCGTTGGCAATCTTTGAGAAAACATGAATTTTTAGGCCACAATTGACTGAAGGTAAGTTTGGAGCATATTTTTGTTGGGCTATATATGAGCATGGCATGTATGATCACAGCATTGGATGTCGCAAGCAAGGATACAATCACCATCTTGTTATACGTTAGGCATTGGTTTGTGCACATTTGTTTTCGTTTTTAAATATATAAGCAATGGTAGACGGAGGAGCCGAGGGTGGGGCCACATAAGTTTTAAAAAATTTCTTTATACTATTTTTTTTATATTTAGAATACAAAATAGTGTATTGACTCTTGCCAAAGTTTTTAAATTTTCTTTCAGCCTTGTAAGAGTTTAGATATGTAGAATACTATATAGTGTGTTAATCCCTCCGAAAATCAAAACATTTTCCTTAACCTTCCTTTCAAAAAAAATAAAAAAAATTCGGCCTCCCCTCAACCAAAATCCTGGATCTGCTATATATACATATTTACTCATGAGATGTGTTATAATTTGGGTCATAATTATATATATACACTAATATCTATGCTATACTAAAATCTCAACATCTTAGTTGGTATTCAGCCTTTTAGGGACAAAATAGCAATTTTAAATGAGCTTAATTAGCTAATTAGTGAGAGTTATGGGGTAGTAGAGTTAGTGGAAGTAACGGATTAGTAGATTACAGAGAGTGATAAACTCACAGTGTATGCCTCTACTTCTAATCTATATTGTAGATTTTCAATAAAGCCACACTCTTTTTTGTGAACTAAAAAGATAAATATTTACAGGTTGGATGGTTATTTTAATCTAACTTAACCAACTACCGTTAGTGAGAGTATGGGGTTAAAGTAAAATAATTGTTGCAGCATAGCAATAGGAGCTAATACCTCTTTTGGATCAGCCTTTTTAACTAGTTTTTTTTTTTTTTTACTTTTTAAACTAAAAATAAAAGCTAGTAAAAAATAAAAAAATTAGTTTTAAAAAAAAGTAAAAAATTCGAACGATATCTTAATATAGCATCTAAAAGGAGACAACAGTGATAGTTACAAATCGAATAATAATCGTACTAGCTCAAGAAAAAAATAAAAAGCAATGGGGATAAAAGCTCTTAGAAGTGTTCCTTTTTAAGTGGGTTTAGAACTTTTGGACCAGTTTTTACCCTTTTTTTGGCCACGCCCCGGGGGGGGGGGGTAGCCCTATTCTCAAAGGACACATCTGTGGCTTTTGGTAGAGCATTCCATAATGGATTTAATTGTATACTGTTGTTCAAAATGTCAAAGTTGCAATGTCAGTGGCAACAACCTTTGTATGTTTATTATTCACTACATTAGAATGGCTGAAATAGGAAAGCAAAAGCTTTTTAAGAATACTTAACTGTAGGGTAAGCTAAATTACTATCTAGCACCCATTGTTGACTCAGTTTTCATTTATTTGTTTTCCTCATATCTACCATGCCATCTTAGCTCCAATTAAAGTTGTCGTATGTGTCATCCAAATTAACTTGGGGTTGTATTTCATTAATAATTCACTAATACATTACTCAGTTGTAAATGAGTTAAGCCGAGCTGAATGATGAATTATTCAAGTTTGATTTAATAATTTTAAGGCCTAAAGGGTTTGCCCGATAATCGAGGTATGAGGTTTGAGGTTTGTTCCTTCCAAGATTTCAAGTTTGAAACCTGTTATGTAACATGATTTTTTATTTTCCTAAGACTATGAACAAATTTTTCATTTCTTTGCTTATTTATAGGTTATCATACTCCAAATGCCAATTCACCGAAGTTCCAAGTCCACCGAATATTAACTAGTTTTTTTAATGTTACATACAATTAAAAGTTTCGGTTAAGCATAATAGAACCAGACGATCTTTTAGTAAAACGAACATTCAATGAGCAAAGGCTTCTTATTTAAATGCTACAAGAGAGAGAAAAAAAAAACTCTTTATTCATTTGGTTACTATATATCATATATATATATATATATATATATATCGCTTAAAAGTTGTGTTCCTATGTAATTTAACTCTCTTTGGTGGCGCTTAGATGGCGCTCTATATACTCTTATACTTTTAAAATGTCACGTCACAAGAATAATGAAGATACTTATCTCATTAAATTTCTTATTTGTCACACAAGTCTTATTTCAAAAAAAAATTATATGCATCAAAGATCCTTATTAATTATTTTATACGTATATCTTATTTAGAGTTTTGCTTATAGATATGTATGAGTTTCCTATTTGGGTATTATATTTATTTATAGTAATCCAATTAAGTTTCTTATTTTAAAAGGAAACCGATTAAGTTTCAAATTACGTTGTCTATTGCATTTAGTTTTTATATAAAATAATACTTGATATCATGAATAATGTTTTTTGAATTTTATTAAACTACTTCATAATATATTTGGTTTTAATATGATAGAGTTCTAAAATTACATATACTACAGAATATGATCAATTTATTTATTGACAATATTTTTTTATGGATAAGCCAATTGTGATGCATGATTTAGATTTTATAATTTTTTATGAATTAATTGCTTATAACATTTTTATTATGAATTTGAAGAAGTTTTATTCCCCATGCATTTAATTACTTATAACATTTTTAATATGAATTTGAAGAAACTTTATTTTCCGTGCAATACACAGGCTGACATATAGTATTACTATATGTATGTGCATGCGTGAGTTAGACTAAGAGAGATAAACATAATTGTTTGACTGAACATGAAATAAGAATTTATCACTAAACCAAAGCATAATTAATTGTTTCATCCTTTTGTCTCCATTTTTTTATACCTTTGGTTCTAGGTATAATCCATTAATTTTGTGCTCGGAAGCCAATTTCATGAAGGAAAAAGCAAAGAAAAAATAAAAGGGAGAAAAAAAAGAACAAAATGAAATATGATTTTTGTTATATTTTCTCTCATATATTTTTTATTTTTATTTTTATTTTTTATTACAAAATTCTTAATCCAAATATAACATAAGTTTTATTATTTGACAAAATACATACTGCTCAAGTCGAGGTCAATTACTCTCTTTATTAAAGACGACTTAAAAGTCTTAACTTAAATTTTCTTTCTTTCCTTTTTTTGGGTGTGTGTGGCTGTTTTGACAATGTAAAAATCTTGAGTTAAACATCATTAATATATCAAATAAGGGCCCTTTGGCTTTGAATGCATGCAGTCCTATTAGCTTATGCCCGTTTGAAAATAACTTATTTAGTCGAATAAGTTCACTTAAAAAAAACTTAGGTGGGGTGTTTGGTAACATACTAAATAAGTTACTTTATTATTAGCTTTTTTTGGTTAAGCTGTTTGTCACTTACTTTTTGCTTATTTAACTTTTTATGCATGAATGACAATATTACCCTCAAATTAATTTAGATGATGTGTAAGTTGTGTTTAATCGGGACTACTTTTTAAAAAATAACATGGCAATATTCTTAAACATACCCTAAAATGAAAAAAGAATAAAAAATTAACCTAAACTATCCAAAAAGTATGAAATGTTTTCACAATTCACAAGTTGGATTATAAAAATAAAATAGGCGACTTGAGCTTCCATGCTTTGCTATTCCTTTATATGTAATACCAAACATACAAAAACTTAGAATTGAAAAAGATTCAAAGGACAACTTCAGTTCCCATAAATTTGACATTGAAAAAATTATTTTTTTATAATTGAATTTGAGTTTTCATACTTGATAGCATGACTTTACTTTTTATTTAATAATAATGTCTCTGCAATTTATCACAATTCAAAAATAATTTTACGTGCTTAGTCATGTAAAATGGATTGATATATTATGCATATGTAGTGTAGTTTTTAAAATATACATAGTAATAATCTAGACATCGCTATACTATTAGATAAAATTTTATAGTGTCAAATTAACAACATTGTTGAAATTACGAGATTTTAAGCTCTTATCATGTTTGTAAAAACTTAGTGAATAAAAATTAAGAGAAAATATGCGTTAAGAACTACAAATTATATTAAAGAATATGAGTGCATGAAATAGGTTATCATTGATTTTTTAATTATTTCATAACAACTTTTTCATATCAAAATACAACCTAATCAAACTCGAAATAGTATAACAAATGCATATTTCATACTTAATTATGGAGATAAAGGAAAATAAAAATTAAATCAAGTACAACTCAATAAGCTTACTATTCCCCCTTCCCCCCCTCCCCACCCAAAAAAAAAAAAAAATCCTAAAAAACATTATGGAAAAAGAAGAGAGATAAGAAGAACACAATCGAAAAGGTAGCCATAAAGCAAAAGGAAAAAAAATAAATAAAGAAAAAGAGAGAAATATACTAAAAACCAGGGGCCAAAGTGCAAACCGCCTTTCATTTGAGACCCTGCAGTCAGTGCAGTGGAGGGGGACTGCGTCAGCTCTTCTATATATATATATATAAACGGCCCCTTCTCCGTTTCGAGGGTTAAGCAAAAGAAACACACAATACGGACCCATCTCTATCTCTCTCTTCGCTTTGGGGTTTCGCTTCTCTTCTTCTCTCCCCTCTCTCTTACTCTCTGTTTCTCTTTACACATCTCCCGTTTGTCTGTATATTCGAACCTTCGGATGTGTGCATCCACCGTTCCTCTCTCGTATCCAGGTATGCCCCCTCCCATCTAAATATATATGTATGTATATACATGTATATCTGATCTCTTTGTCCGTTCTATGTTCAATCGAAACCCTGATATTGGTTCTGCAGTTGTCTATATGATTATTTCATCTGTTCAATCTTAGATTGTGATTTTGATTATCGGCTATATACGAATATTTCTGTATGCAGTGTATATAAGTAGATAAGTAAAGGTGAGATGGCGGCCCTACGGTCGAACTTGCCATCAAGGCTGCGGCAACTGTTATCCAGCGAAGGAGCCGTCGGCCCCTCTGTTAAACTCGAATCAGAGCCTGTGAGTTATTTGATAACGCTGTGCCTTTCTTTTTTTTATGTTAATCTGCATCTGAACTGTGAATATAATTGCTTATATGTAATACTAATAGATTTAAGGGTTCTCTCTGAATTGATAGTAGATTGATTGGGTTTTGCTTAGGTTTTTATTGACATTTGTCTTTCCTTTCTGATACAATCAGATTAAAAAAGAAAGAGTTTTAGCATTAGTTTCACGCCCTACGGTTGTCCTTTTTATTTCTTCTTATTGTTGTTTGGGTTTTTGGTTACTGGAAGCATGTATCTACTTAGTCTGTGTTTCTACTATAAAGTTAGAGTAATGGTAATTTCGATTAGGGTTCGTTTGGTTCGGGTTGATGCTAAACCCAAATCCACCATGATTCTCAATATTAAAGCCTCTATTGAACTAAATTGAACCAAACAGAAAAAACATGGTTCGGTTCCGAACCATGGGTTTACACCCTTTAATCATAGCAAAAACCATTTAGGGATTCAAAAGCCAAATAATGATCCATTGAATCTCTGTCCTTTGGCCCATTCACTGAGGCCTGATGGGTTTTGTAAGAGTACAGTGGGTGTGGCCTTATTTTATAAAGCAGTAGAAGGGTGAAACTCTATTCTTTATTCGATGTGGGATATGTGAATCTGCAGCCTCATAAACAGAGTGTAATGCAGAGCTTGGAAGAGGAGCAACCTCCAATGAGGGCAAGTTTACGAATTTAGAAGACGAGCACCAACAATCAGTAGCCAAAGGCTTCCCCTTATAACGGATAAGACCCTCTAACCTGATTCAAATGAATTCAAAATACTACATTCAAAACTACATCGCCATACATTTAATATCTCTAAAACAATATTTTGGCAAATAGAAGAGCTTCATTCATGTATATATATATACAACCATAAAAGGTTGATCCAGACAAATTTCATAAGAGATCTCTATGCATCACATAGATACATATATATGTATATCAAATATATAGTTATATCTATATATACACATCGATATATATCTTTTGCTCTAAGTAGCTCTCATCCCTATTACTTTGTCATCAAAAGTGAAGTAGAACAAGCAATGGGTATAATACACAATACCTGATTGGTCAAGATGTAAAAGTTATGGAGATATCTCTATGCATCGCGTATGGGTATGTTGAATCAAATAAGATCAAGAGACCCAAGCTTCGTTATTACAGGTGTTTGATATCTAGGTTAAGTAAGGGAAGAAACCCATTGTGAGGGAGGGAGGGAGGGAAAAGTATATATATAATGCTGTACATATACATATGTCATTATATGTGTTATAATATTTGGATTGTTGCATATACGATGCTCTTTCTCGCTCTGAATTTTCTTTATGTCTCTCTCTCTATATGAGTTGAAAGGAAAATAAAGAAAGGCTTGCTGTCCATTATCCCACATCGGGGGCTTAGCTTTAACTCTTCCAGAACATAATGAATTCATCCTGCCATTTCCTTTGAACAATGTTTGAGGTGGTATGACGCGCTGCTGCTGTATGTTTTATTAATCTAATATACAAATTTTCGTTCTCCTTCAGCTCGGTTCGGTTTGGTTCTGGGGTTGATTCGGTTTATTGAACACTCAACCTAGAACCTAACCAAATAGGTCAGTTCCATAAAATCTTGAACCAGGACCAAACCGATCTTCTATAAGAACTGACCAAACTGAACCATCAAATCTGGTTTGGTTCACTTCTTAGGTTGGCTAGTTCACTTGTGCACCCCTAATTTCTATTGTTGTTAGTCTTTTGCAATTGTTATGTTATATTTGGGGACAAATTTCTGTCATTGTTTGTGATTCCCAGGAGTACAAAACACTTTGGAGTTAGAATTGTAAAGAGGTAGAGGTATTGCTGTTTCATAGAATGTTTGAGGTATCTTAAATGTTAATGAGAAAATAAAAGTGTGTGGACAACTGATATTTATGGAATGAATTTGCTCGAGTTTGTTTGCGGTGCGCTTTTTAATAATGATACCACTTGAGGATGAAGACACTGCAAATATCAACACTAGGGGGCTTGATCTGGGTAAACCGTCAGAACTTAACCTTTTATTTGTAAATTCAAATCATTATTTGTTTTATAGGTAAGAGTTTGTTCTACTGAAGGAAAGGGAGGGGACTGTTGGAATTTGAACCCTGACCTTGGGTTTGGCTGTACAAGGCCCCTAACACTTAGGCAAGCCAGTTGCTGGTTCAAGGTTGTTAAAATCGGCATCCTAGTTTGAATTGATAAGTGGACCTCTGGGATCAAATGGTAGGATTAGATAGAGGATCGAGCATTGAAAGATCCGACAAAATGAGAAAATTATGTATTAAGAATTCATAGAAGTTTATTAAAAGAATTTAGAATCCAATAAAATTATAAAAAACTAACCACCTTAAAAATTTCAGGATATGGCAAAATTCCTCATAAGTCACAATTCTTGAATGAGTACTAAAGTGTTATTTTGCTTGAAGTGAAACAAATAAAAAGAATTACAACTATAATTGCTCACACTTGGTTACTAGTTAAATATGATAATAAAGGAAAAAATGTGTGAGAAACTTTTTATTCATATGCTCTATTTCAATAGCCATCAAAGCCATAAAATAGAATAATTCATATAGTAATCAATAATTAATTGGTTTTTTTTAAGGAGGAAGGGGGGGGGGGGGGGGGGGGGGGGGGGGTTTTTGGAGACTGTTGCTTTGAAACATCTAAAAGTTCAATTACCAAAAAATTCAAATAAAAATAAAAATAAGAAGCTAGGTGACGAGAGTCAAAATCATATATTTCAAAACATAAAATACCCGTCGGAGCAACAACAAAATTGTCCTTAATGTTCCCCTCCTCAACTATGTAGGATTATGTTGCAAAATCTGAATGAAAGATAAAACCTTAATGGATAGATTAATGAAGACTATTGAGTTTGAAGCTTTATTTATTATTGTTATTTGAGTTAGAAGGTGTAACAAATTGAAAAAGATCCCTAAAAATACAGAGATACAATTTGAACTGTAGGATTGTATATAGATCAATTATGAATTTTGGATTGTAGGATCTTATTATGATCTACATCGTGATTTTAGCTATTATGTTGAGGTATGGGGGCAATTTGTCCAATTGCTTTAACAAAAAAATATTTGTTTTTGACAAGGGAAATGACTAAACTCATTGGACACTTACATTGACAATTTTCAAAAGATTGTTTTCGAAACTACCCCATTTTATTTTGTATTTCTTTTAAAACCAATGTAGCTTAAATGAGGACAATAAGTGCCTAATTTTGCAGTGTTTAAAAAGGCCAATTTTTAGTAAATATAGGACATATCATGAGAAGCATATACAAAATTTTACTTGCAAAGATAGGGTTTGTAAAATTACATTTTGCAGGAATTGGATTTGAATTTGGAGTTACGAATTGAGGTAATAATTTAGTCTACCAGACAGACTTTATTAAACCATGAATCTGGACTTTTGGTTTAGTGACCGGGGTGAAGTTATTTCATGATCTATACCATCTATTAACTTTAAAACTTTCCTCTTTATTGTATCCAAAGTACAATGTAAAGGAGTCACTTGTTTAAGAAGATTATTGACTTTAATAAACATAAAAACCAGAAATTTTGGAGAATTAAGTGAGAAATTAATTTTTGATGTGGAAACTGAAAGGCATATGAATGATTCCCTCGTAATTCATCCCCAACAAACCAAACCCCAGCCCCCCCCAAAAAAAATAAAAAATTTCTTAAGATTTTTGTGGGCTATTGCCTCCATATAAGGAGCTTTCGCCTAGAACTTGCCGTTGCTATATGGCTGACCAATCTTCATAGCAACTTTGCTGGTTTTAACTCTGCCTAGTTATCAATCTCCATGCATAATGGGAATGCATTATGTCACCAATGTCTGTTGATCTGAGTAGCTGTGTTGTACTAGCTAATCCTTATTTTTCTGCACATTGCCTGTGTACTGAGGGGTTCCCTTTTACCCTTCAAGTTCAATTGTGTGCTTGATGAAAATCAAGGGAAATTACACTGACCGCCCCTGAGGTTCCATGAAAAGCAAGAAATTACTCTCCACATTCTGACAATTCTACTGACCACCCTTTTCAATGTTTGTCGAAAAACACTGTTAAGTTTGGATGTTCGATTACATTTTTACCCTGATTTTTCTGTAACATTATTAGTAATATAAAAACCAAAATTTTGGGTCAAAATGGTCAAACCCACATACGCAACAACCCCCCTCTCTCTTCGGTCTAACCTAACCAGGCCACCACCGATCACATTGCCGCTGCCGCTGCCTCGCCACCACCACCACCACCATCATCATCATCTCTTTGCATAGTCTTCCCATTTCCACCAACTTTACAACCCAACCACCGCCTCCTCTTATCCCCTCACGCCTCCCTCTTGACAACTCCACCACTGACTGAATCACAATTGAGAGGAGTTTCTATTTCTACCAAGATTCTGAACAAAATGAGGCCAATTGTCATTTAATTTTTGCTTTCCATTTTCTCTCACCTAAAACCCATGGTAGCCAAGGCGCCAATTTTTTCTCTGCCAAACTAACAACCATCACCTTCTCTCCACCCACCCACCCACTGTCGAGACCACCATAGCTGCAATATATATGTGTATATATGATCCCTAATACACAATATGTGTGCATGTATATATCTGTATTAATGTATATATGTTTACAATACGTTTACCATCTAAGTTTGTGTGTGTTTTCAGTGGGTTTGGTTGAATCCTGGCAGAGATGGGTTTGGAGGGGTTTCCATTGGCGATCAATGCCTACCATCCCATATATGGATTTGATACTCTCTCTCTAGAACTCAACCATAAAGATGGGTTTCATGAATCCCTTCCAATTTCAAATTTCCTCCAATTTCTATTAGATTCAAATGGGTTTGGTTGGGGTTTGTAGTGTGGAGTTATGGGCTGAGGCGTGATGATTAGTGGCGAATGGCAATGGGTGGGGTGCAGCCTAAGTTTTCAGATATCTCCTCCTCTCTCTAAGTTTTGCAGATTGGTATTCAAATGGGTTAACAAGGAAGGTGGTGCTGCTGGTTTGGTGATTTCATTCGGTTGTGGTGGGGAATTTCTGGTTGAGGTGTAAATGTTGTTGATGGTTGTTCGGCAATGGATTTTGTTAATGTTGGTACAGCCATGTTGATGGGTTATTGGTGATGTGGGTTGGAGGAAGGAAATGGATATGATGAAGATGATGGTGCGTTTTAAGAAAAATGTGTTTTGTTTGGGGTCTGTCAATTATTTGGTTGGCTTTTGTTTGGGTTTCATTAATTAAGTGATTTTGTTTTGTTAATTAATTATTTGGTTATTTAATTGTTTGGGTTTTGTTAATTTGTCATTTCATTGGTTTTGATATTAATTATTTAGTTTTGTGATAGTGGATTATTTGGTTTTCTATTTATTTGGTTGTGTTTTGTTAATTAATTATCTCATTATTCAATTGTTTGGGTTTTGTTTTTGGTTTTCGTAATTGTTTGGGTATAAGGTTAGTTGTGTAAATGTGCAGGTAGGTCTTAAGGTTACTTAAGATGATTTGTCTCTTATAAAGGCGCTTTTGGTACATTAGAAACTGTTTTTCTTACATCAGCACAGCCAACTCACAGCCGTTAATGACTGTTAACAGCAAGGGGGAATCTGTTACATTGATTGAAAAGCAAGGGAGGGCAGTTAATTGTCAAATAGTGAGGGGTACTTTCTTAGTTTTTTTTAAACCTCAGGGGTGGTCAGTGTAATTCACACAAAAAGCAAATGCCACACAGTTTATATCTCAATTCATGACTTTGACTACATTTTTAGAATTTAAACTCTCTTTATATTTGATTGGTGCATGCTGACCATGTACCACCTCATGGGCAAACTTGATGAAAAAGCCATGGATGCAAATCATGGAAGACTAACCTGCTCACTTAAATTACAAGAGACTTCGAAATGACTTATCTGAATTGGTTTAGTAGAGTACAAGGCTATGCCTTGACCCACAAGAGTTACAATACTCAAAGAGTGACATAGAACTGTGGTGTTGTACTGATCACAGCCAGGTATTGAGTGGTAGTTTCTTTCTCCATGGTGAATTAGTGATAACTGAGATCATGCTGATTTTTTTAATACTTCAAGAAATGTTAGCATTCTGATTCTTATGGTTATTTATTGTGGTTTCCCACTTTATTATGAAAAATTGAGTAGGGTACTGAACTTTTATAGCCAATCTGGTGGTCTGCTTTTGATGTATGTGCCTACTTATTTGCAATTTGGAAGTGGTGCAAAACAAGCATTTTGAGTTTTCTGATTTCTGCAATGTAGGCAAGGTTACTGGGACTTCTCCCCACATGGGCTTTATCTGGAGGAGACTTATTATTTGCCTATAGATGCCAATTGCCTAGCTATAAAATGATTTGGATGTTACATAATTTCCAAGGCAAAAAAAAACCCCAAAAAATAAAAAATTACTCCCATGAACCAAGTTAGAAAATCAAGAGGCATAAGTTCAAAAAATTGAAGGAAGCATATTTTGTTTACAGCTGCTTCTCACTCCCCCCTCCCCCATCACAATTTCATTCCCCTGTTTTCTTTGTGCTTTATTTTGACAGTGCCTATGTAATTGCAGCCTCCTAAAATAAAAGCATTCATTGACAAGGTGATTCAGAGTCCATTACAGGATATAGCAATACCACTTTCTGGATTTCGTTGGGAGTATGGCAAGGTTATATCATATGGCTTCTGCAATATCTTTTCAATTGTTCGCCAATTTGGTCGTTCACTTATTTGTTTATTGGATTTCAGGGAAATTTTCATCACTGGAGGCCGCTGTTTCTGCATTTTGAGACGTACTTTAAGACATACTTGTCCTGTAGGAGTGACCTCGTTTTGACAGAAAATACTCTAGAAAATGATTGTCCATTTCCAAAACAAGCAGTTTTACAGATTTTACGAGTGATGCAAATAATTTTAGAGAATTGCCACAGCAAGAGTTCATTTAGTGGTATAGAGGTAAGTTGGTGATGATTGACTCACAGTTATATTTTCATGGTTTTGTACTTTCAGAATCATAATAAGTGTTTTCTGGCTAAAAAATTTTTTTTGTTGTTTCTTTTCAGCATTTCAAGCTCCTCCTTGCATCAACAGACCCTGAGATTCTAATAGCTGCGTTAGAGACTCTTTCGGCATTGGTGAAAATAAATCCCTCCAAGCTACATGCGAGTGGGAAATTGGTTGGATGTGGGTCAGTGAACAGCTGTCTCCTGTCTCTAGCGCAGGGATGGGGAAGCAAGGAAGAGGGCTTTGGTTTGTATTCATGTGTTATGGTAAATGAAAGGACCCAGGAGGAAGGGCTGAGCTTGTTTCCATCTGAGGTACACAATGATTGTGACAAGTCCCACTATCGGTTAGGATCAACCCTCTATTTTGAATTCCATGGTACCAGTCCCCAAAGCTCTGGGGAAGATAGTGATGGTTCAAAGTCTTCTAGTGGGTGTGTTATTCACATCCCAGATCTCCATTTGCGGAAGGAGGATGACCTATTGCTTATGAAGGAGTGTGTTGAGGAGTACAGTGTACCTCCTGAGCACAGGTTCTCCTTGCTGACCAGAATCAGATATGCTCATGCCTTCCGTTCTCCTAGAATATGCAGGCTGTACAGTCGCGTCTGTCTTCTTGCATTTATTGTGCTTGTTCAGTCTAGTGATGCTCATGATGAACTAGTATCCTTTTTTGCTAATGAGCCAGAGTATACAAATGAGCTAATTCGGATTGTAAGGTCAGAAGCAACTGTTCCTGGAACCATTAGAATACTTGCAATGCATGCCTTGGGGGCTCAATTAGGTGCATATTCATCATCACATGAACGGGCACGGATTTTGAGTGGATCAAGCATCAGTTTTGCAGGGGGCAACCGCATGATTCTCCTTAATGTGCTACAAAGGGCAATTTTTTCTCTAAATAATTCCAATGATCCATCGTCTATTGCATTCGTTGAGGCACTTCTACAGTTCTATCTGCTCCATGTTATATCTTCTTCAACTTCTGGGAGTGTCATCAGGGGGTCAGGAATGGTTCCAACATTCTTACCTCTTTTAGAGGATTCTGATCCTATGCATATGCATCTTGTCTGTCTTGCTGTGAAGACCCTACAAAAGCTCATGGACTACAGTAATACAGCAGTGACCCTTTTTAAAGATTTGGGGGGAGTAGAGCTTTTGACCCATAGACTACAGATAGAAGTAACTAGGGCTGTTGATTTGGCAGGAGGAAATGATAGTTCTATGATTGTTGGTGAATGCTCGAGGTACAATGATGATCAGTTGTACACTCAGAAAAGACTCATTAGGGTCTTATTAAAGGCACTTGGGTCTGCTACTTATGCCCCAGCAAACTCTACAAGATCCCAGAACTCCCATGATGCTTCCTTGCCTGCCACACTGTCACTGATTTTCAGAAATGTGGATAAATTTGGAGGTGACATTTATTCCTCAGCTGTGACTGTAATGAGTGAAATTATTCACAAAGACCCTACTTGTTTCCCTGCATTGGATGAATTGGGTCTTCCAGATGCTTTTTTAGCTTCAGTATTAGCTGGAATACTCCCTTCTTCAAAGGCTCTCACATGTGTTCCTAATGGTCTTGGTGCCATTTGTCTTAATGCCAAAGGCTTGGAGGCAGTGAAAGAAACTTCAGCATTACGGTTCCTTCTTGATGTCTTCACCTCAAAGAAATATGTGGTAGCAATGAATGAAGGTATTGTCCCTTTGGCAAATGCTGTAGAGGAGCTTCTGCGACATGTCTCTTCATTGAGAGGCACTGGTGTTGATCTAATCATTGAAATTGTTAATAGAATTGTTTCCATTGGAGACAATTGTATAGGATCTCCAGGAAAAGTCAATGGGACTACTGCAATGGAAATGGATTCTGAAGACAAGGAAAATGAAGCTCCTTGCTGCCTGGTTAGTGCAACAGAGTCAACTGCAGAAGGCATCAGTGATGATCAGTTTATCCGACTATGCATCTTTCATGTGATGGTTCTGGTTCACAGGACAATGGAAAATGCTGAAACATGTCGGTTATTTGTGGAGAAGTCAGGGATTGAAGCTTTACTGAAACTTTTATTGCGGCCAAATATTGTGCAGTCATCTGAAGGGATGTCTATTGCTTTACATAGCACCATGGTTTTCAAGGGTTTTACTCAACATCATTCCGCTCCTTTAGCACGTTCTTTTTGTACCTCTCTTAGGGATCATCTGAAGAAAGCTTTGACTGGATTTAGTGTGGCTTCAGGATCCTTTCTGCTGGACCCTAGGATGACTCCTGATAGTGAAATATTTACTTCACTTTTCCTGGTTGAATTCCTTCTATTTCTTGCTGCCTCAAAAGACAACCGTTGGGTAACTGCATTGCTTACTGAATTTGGGAATGACGGCAAGGATGTTCTGGAAGATATTGGACGTGTTCAACGTGAAGTTCTATGGCAGATCGCGCTACTTGAAGATGCTAAACTTGAGGTGGAGGATGATGGTGCTGGTTCTTCTGCTGAGTCACGGCAATCAGAGTCGAGTACAAATGAAACTGAAGAGCAAAGATTCAACTCCTTTAGACAGTTTCTTGATCCATTGCTGAGAAGAAGGATGTCAGGATGGAGTTTTGAATCACAGTTTTTTGACCTTATAAACCTGTACCGTGATCTTAGTCGTGCTTCTGGTTTTCAACAGAGACATAGCATTGATAGTGCTTCAAACCTGCGGCTTGGAGCCAATCATCAGTCACATCAGTCTGGTTCTTCTGATGGTGTTGAGGCCAGTGGTAGGAAGGAAGATGACAAGCAGAGATCCTATTATTCTTCTTGTTGTGACATGGTCAAGTCACTTTCTTTCCACATTACCCATTTGTTTCAGGAGTTGGGAAAGGTAATGTTGCTTCCATCTCGTCGACGGGATGATACGATAAATGTATCGCCTTCTTCAAAATCAGTAGCTTCTACCTTTGCAACCATCGCACTGGATCACATGAATTTTGGTGGTCATGTAAATTCCTCTGGATCAGAGGCTTCTGTCTCAACAAAGTGTCGTTACTTTGGTAAGGTTATTGATTTCATTGATGTCATTCTACTGGACAAGCCAGATTCGTGCAATCCTGTTTTGGTAAATTGTTTGTATGGCCGTGGGGTAGTTCAATCAGTTTTGACCACATTTGAAGCTACCAGTCAGTTGCTTTTTGCAGTAAATAGGGCTCCTGCTTCTCCCATGGAGACTGATGATGGGATTTTAAAGCAGGATGTAAAAGAAGAGACAGATAATGCATGGATTTATGGTCCCCTGGCCAGTTATGGTAAACTTATGGATCACCTGGTGACTTCATCTTTCATTTTATCTCCTTTTATGAAGAACTTGCTCACACAACCTCTAATAAATGGAGATATTCCGTTTCCGCGGAGTGCTGAGATTTTTGTAAAGATCCTCCAGTCCATGGTGCTTAAGGCAGTGCTACCTGTTTGGACTCATCCTCAGTTTACTGATTGCAGCTATGATTTCATTGCAACTGTTGTTTCTATAATTCGACACATTTATTCTGGTGTTGAAGTGAAAAACATTTCTAGCAGTGGCGGGGCTCGTACAGCTGGTCCTCCCCCAAATGAATCAACTATTTCAACAATTGTGGAAATGGGGTTTACTAGGTCCAGAGCAGAAGAGGCTTTGAGGCAGGTTGGATCCAATAGTGTGGAGCTGGCTATGGAGTGGCTCTGCTCGCATCCAGAAGAAATCCAAGAAGACGATGAACTCGCTCGCGCACTAGCAATGTCGCTTGGGAACTCTGGGTCAGACACAAAGGAAGATGTTGCGGATGAAAATAGTCAGCATCTTGAAGAAGAGATGGTCCAACCCCCGCCTGTTGAAGACTTGTTATCGACCTGTACAAAGCTTTTACAAATGAAAGAATCTTTAGCCTTTCCAGTTCGGGACCTTCTGGTTATGATATGCTCCCAAAATGATGGTCAATACCGGTCTATCGTTATTTCTCATATTATCGAGCAGGTGAAGCTTTGTGATTCCGACAGTGGGAATGGTGACATGCTATATGCTCTTTTCCATGTTCTAGCTTTAATTTTTCATGAAGATGCAGTGGCACGAGAAGTTGCATCAAAGACTGGTCTGGTGAAGGTTGCCTCAGATTTACTCTCACATTGGGTTTCTAGTTCATGTGACAGGGAGAAATCCCAAGTTCCAAAGTGGGTAACAGCAGCTTTTCTTGCTATTGATCGGCTGTCACAATTGGATCAAAAGTTGAATGCTGGTATTGCAGAGCTGTTGAAAAAGGATGATGTTGGTGGCCATCAGGCATCTATTGTAATTGATGAAGATAAGCAGAACAAGTTGCAGTCAGCATTGGGATTACCTCCAAACAATATAAGTGCCCAGGAACAGAAGAGACTTATTGAGATTGCTTGTGGTTGTATCAGGAACCAA
>CM065391.1:33430000-33660000 GCA_033060915.1 Euryodendron excelsum | reverse complement strand
AATGGACGCCATGGGCACCGATTCAACTTGTGGACAGACAATAACCAGCAAGCTGGTGGACCAAATTCATCTGCAGTTCCCCAAGGTCTTGAAGATCTGCTTGTTTCACATTTGAGACGGCCGGCCCCTGAGAAACCCTCTGATCAAAGTACAGCACCATTGGAACCTCAGAGTAAAAGTGAGGTCAGTCAATTACAAGAATCCGCAGGGATGACACCAGAAACTCCTGCTGAGAACAATGGCAACAGTGAAAACACTTATGTGCCTCTGCCTGCTTCTGTAGCAATGGATAGCTCTGGTAATGCTGATGTGAGGCCTACAGCAAATGAATCTCTCCAGGGAACAGATGCATCAAGTACACTCTCTCAATCTGCTGAAATGCAGTTTGAACACAATGATGCTGCTGTGCGGGATGTTGAAGCAGTGAGCCAAGAAAGCAGTGGAAGTGGTGCAACGTTGGGGGAGAGCCTTCGGAGTCTGGATGTTGAAATTGGAAGTGCTGATGGCCATGATGATGGTGGAGAAAGGCAAGGTTCTGCTGACACTCGAACAAGGAGAGCAAATGTGTCTTTTGGGAATTCTGCACCAGTAAGCAGCAGAGATGCACCACTTCATAGTGTAACAGAAGTTTCAGAAAATCCTAGCCATGAAGTGGAGCCAGGTGGTCAAGCAGAGGAGCAACAGGCAAATGTTGATGCTGATTCTGGATCGATAGACCCTGCATTCCTAGATGCTCTCCCTGAGGAGTTGCGTGCCGAAGTTCTTTCTGCTCAACAGGCTCAAGTGGTGCAGCCTTCGAATGCTGAACCACAAAACACTGGGGAAATTGATCCAGAATTTCTTGCAGCCCTTCCACCTGACATCCGAGAAGAAGTCCTTGCACAACAACAGGCGCAAAGGCTACTGCATCAATCACAGGAATTGGAAGGTCAACCCGTAGAAATGGACACCGTCTCGATAATTGCAACATTTCCATCAGATTTGCGAGAAGAGGTACAATGTCTATCGAAGAGCATTTCTCATTGTGTTTATAATTTTACTCTCTCTCTTGATAATTATTTTTTTGTGTTACCCATAGGTTCTCTTGACATCTTCTCATGATATCCTTGCCAATCTAACACCTGCTCTTGTTGCGGAGGCAAACATGTTGCGTGAGAGATTTGCAAATCGTTATAATCGCACCCTCTTTGGAATGTACCCTAGAAACCGTAGGGGCGAGTCTTCTCGACGAGGTGAAGGTATTGGTTCTAGTCTGGATAGAACTGGTGGAATCATTGCACGTAGGTCTATGGGAAGTAAGCCAATTGAAGCTGAAGGGGCTCCTTTAGTTGACACAGAGGCTTTGAGAGCCATGGTTCGATTGCTTCGTGTTGTTCAGGTATTCACTTGGTGTGATTGGTTCTTCATTTTGTTTATATTGTCCCTTGTGATATTGATTGATATTATCCTTGCAGCCACTTTATAAAGGCCAGCTGCAGAGGCTTCTCTTGAATGTATGTGCACATAATGAAACCAGAACTGCTCTGGTGAAAATCCTGATGGACTTGTTGATGCTTGATATAAGGAAGCCTGTCAATCATATGATTGCTTCTGAGCCATCTTATAGGTTGTATGCTTGCCAGAGTCACGTGATGTATTCTCGGCCTCAATCTTTTGATGGTAATTCTTTTATTCTTCTGTCTGATTAATTGGTGGTCAAGTGCAATTTGTCCTGTATTTCATTTCTCAAATCTGAGTTCAAGTATCAAGCTTGTATTACAACATTTAACATACTTGGGTTGGATTAACAAATATTTAGTAGTTTAATTAACACTCAAACAGACTTTAGTGCTCCTTTAGGTGATGAGATAGAGTGGTCTTCTCTTTTTTTTTAATGAGATGGTGTGATCTAAATAGACTTAATAATTACAGGGAAGGTCTTGAAATGCTTTAGGTTTTCATTGTTTGTTTCCAGCCAGCAACAGCCTACTCTTGAGTCCAACACCAACGACAGGTAACTGAGCACAGGGACATGTAACACACAATAAAAGGTGCAGCACCACGAGACAAGCCCTGCTTTGAAAAATGATGGTGGCAAAATTGTTAAAACTGGATGATTTGGAATGTTTTGTCTTGTCATCTTGCAAATATTTTAATAGTTCACCATTGGAAAAATTTTACTGGAATTTGGAAACATAAATCGATCAATATTTTATATATGTGGACATCTTTCTATTTTTCACAGGTATTAAATATTTGGATGTCTTAAGTTGACCCATAGGTTTTAATTTTTTATTTTTTCCCTTTGTATGGATGCTCCTTTCTGCAATGAATGAGTTAGATGTTTATAATGGTGCTGTGAGTTCTAGACTCTTGGAATGCCACTGTTGTTTCCGTCAAATTTAATTATGTCAAGAATGGCAGACTAGATGAGCTGCCCACTGCCTTCTGCCCTCACAATAGTTCTGTTTGTAATCTGACCATGAATATTGATCATTGGCAATTTATGTAAAGTTGATTTTATAGTTGTAACTTCCAACTACCTAAAGCTCTATGAGGATCCATCACAAAAGAAAATCAAAGATAATTAACTGCAGTAACTCTTTATGCAATTTGGAAACTGGAGTTTGCTGAATCTTTCTTTCCCATTCTTTTCTTTCATTTTACCACTTACATTTGAAGTAAAGTTTTGAACGAATACTTGGTTGTGGTTTATGTTGGCTTTAATTGTAGGTGTTGTTTTTGCGGTACTTACTAGTTTCATGTATTTTGTTCTTACATCATAGGTGTCCCTCCTTTGGTGTCTCGGCGTGTTCTTGAAACCCTGACCTACTTGGCTCGAAATCACCCTTATGTAGCAAAGATTTTGCTCCAGTTTAAGATGCCTCCGCTACTACAAGAATCAGAAAATATTGTTAAGGCCCGTGGCAAAGCTGTGATGATTGTTGAAGAGGATGTGATAGAAGGAAAGAATCACCAGGAAGGATACTTTTCCATTGCATTGCTGTTGAGCCTTTTGAACCAGCCCCTTTATTTGAGAAGTATAGCACATCTTGAACAGGTAATGATTTACACGAAGTGGAATATTAGTTGTCCTATAATTTAGATACTAACTTGGTTTTCTTGGTTCTCTTTCTGTATCTGGTTCTTGTTTCAGCTACTAAATTTGTTGGAGGTAATCATTGATAATGCTGAAAGCAAGTCTAGTTTATCTAATGAATCTGGGGTATCTGCTATGGAACAAACATCTGGTCCTCAGATTTCCACGGCAGATGCAGAGATGAATACAGGCTCTAGTGTCATCTCCTCTGGCTCTGAAATTACATCTTCGAAGCCTGATGACTCCTCCAAACCCCCTGTTTCTAGTGCAGTTGCGGAGTGTGATACTCAATTTGTACTAGATAACCTCCCACAAGCAGAACTTCAACTTCTATGTTCACTGCTTGCACGAGAAGGGTATGATGGACTTTATAACCCAACTTTTTCTTTTTGTATGCTATTGTGTTGCCTTACTTGCAATTACACAAGGGCTTCTGCTAGTCATTATCTACTCATAGTTATTAAAGAGTGCAGGCATGCTAAGGTGATTATGTCTTTCAGAGCCTATGCACAATGCACAAACCTGAGTGAGTTAAGGCACTTGGTGATGAAATGAAACAAGATATATTCGTAATTGAAACAATTCAAAATATGAAAAACAAAGTTAGTAACTGAACTTGGAAGTGACTTTTTTGGCATATCAACTAAAGGGGTCTGCAAAAGTATTGTACTTGTATCCTTGCATTTTGTTCAACTAAATTGATGTACAATGGAAACAATTCGGTACATGTAAAACGGAAATGATAAAAAATTAAACAAGAAAAGGTGATTGTTTGGCTATCAACAAAGGGGTAACCTCTGCCTCTGTTTGTGTTCCGTTTGCATATGCATTCAACTGAAGCAAGTATCAATACTAATATGCAACAAGTGCTACACTCGTGGCACTCGTATGGATTTGGAGTATGTGCTATGTTATTGTGGAACATATTAGAATCAAGCGTTGTACGGGTCTAATCCGGTTAATGCATCACCTAAATCCTGTATGTATAGGACAAACTACAATCGTTACAAAGAATAAGTAAATAATTTGATTGAGTGATTTAAAAGTGAAGTGAATGAGGTGCGCTTTTTTTGCTCATTAAGCCCATTAGAAAATGTGCCTGACGACTTTAACTGATTGTGGCAGATGGTAGAATGAAGTGCTTTAATGTGCCTTGATGAGCATGGTGCTTTTCTTGGGCCTAGTTACCCCTGTATTAGTGATGTTTCAGGTTACCCTGTTTTCATTTGCGATCATAGTTTAGATTCATTACACTTCCACAGCTGCATTTAATGTGCCTTGATGAGCATGGTGCTTTTCTTGGGCCTAGGTGCCCCTGTATTAGTGATGTTTCAGGTTACCCTGTTTTCATTTGCGATTATAGTTTAGATTCATAACACTTCCATAGCTGCATGTGTTGAATAAATTCTTGTTCTGGAGGCATTTGAGAAGTATCAATGTTTCAACATTAAGGAAATATGTAGAGTTGTTGCTCTGTGTTATTATTGTGGTTATTTTTTGCATCTGTGATTATTATCACTACTCTAATATTGTTAGTTAGGCCATTGGACTTTCCCTTGCCTTTGAATTCTAAGGAGTGTGTATATTAAGCCTATGCTGTGTTCTCAGATGAAGAAAAAAAATTATACTGTGTTTCTGGAGAGAAAATTGGATCTGGCATATTTGTGTAATACTAGAATGAATGTTGGTTAGTTGAGTGTTGTATTCTTGATGGATATATAATAGGCATTATGCCATGAGTGTCATTTCCTGGTATATTACGTCAACACTTCCCTATTTATTTTACTTTTTTTTTGGGTTTTATTTACTTAATTTTAACCTGGACATTCTGTGCTCATGAGTTCCCGTGATATGGTTCTTCTTGATCTTAATGAGGGAAAAATAATCGGCTATTTTTCTTTAGTGTGACAATTTGCTGTTTATTGTAATGTCTTCCTTGAAATTCCCCCAGTTCTGCTTGCATGTTATGTGCTCCTTTTTCAGTCCTCCTGAGCTTCTTGGGAATAGTGAACTCCCAGAATTCATGGATTAATTTGTTCAAGTTTCTTCTTTGTTAATCTATCCTTGTCTAATATTTCATTTCCCCCCAGTCTGTCAGATAATGCATATGCTCTGGCAGCTGAGGTACTGAGGAAGTTGGTCGCCATTGCTCCAACTCATTGTCATCTGCTTATAACTAAGCTAGCTGATTCTGTGCAAAATTTGACCAAGTCTGCGATGGATGAATTACGCATATTTGGAGAAGCAGAAAAGGCCCTGCTCACTACTACGTCATCTGATGGTGCAGCAATTTTGAGGGTCTTGCAGACATTAAGCTCGCTTGTTGCTGCAATTAATGAGAAAGAGAAGGATCATCAGATTCTTTCTGAAAAGGAGCACACTGCTGCTATTTCTCTGATATATGACGTCAGTGCAGCTTTGGAGCCTTTGTGGCTGGAGTTGAGCATTTGCATAAGCCAAATAGAAAGCTATTCGGATTCCCCACCTGATTTATCCAATAAATCTATGATTTCCACATCTAAACCATCTGGTGTAATGCCTCCACTTCCTGCTGGTACTCAAAATATTTTGCCATACATAGAATCTTTCTTTGTGATGTGTGAGAAGTTGCAACCTGGGCAGTCAAGTGCAAATCAGGACTTTGGTATTGCTGCAGTTTCTGATGTTGAAGATGGCACTTCTTCTGCTAGCCTGCAGAAAACTTCAGGGCCTGCTTCAAAATCAGATGAAAAACACCTTGCTTTTGTGAAGTTCTCGGAGAAGCATAGGAAACTCTTAAATTCTTTCATCCGGCAAAACCCAGGATTGCTTGAGAAGTCTTTCTCACTCATGCTGAAGGTTCCGCGCTTTATTGATTTTGACAACAAACGTGCTCACTTTAGATCTAAGATCAAGCACCAACATGATCATCATCACAGTCCTTTAAGAATTTCTGTGAGAAGAGCTTACATTCTTGAAGACTCGTATAATCAACTGCGCATGAGGCCAACACAGGATCTGAAGGGGAGGTTGACTGTTCATTTCCAAGGGGAGGAAGGTATTGATGCAGGTGGACTTACCAGGGAATGGTATCAGTTATTGTCCAGGGTTATTTTTGATAAGGGAGCACTACTATTTACAACCGTTGGCAATGAATCTACATTTCAGCCTAATCCGAACTCTGTTTACCAAACTGAACATCTCTCATACTTTAAGTTCGTTGGGCGCGTTGTAAGTACCTTTTCATTCATGCATGCTTGGTTGAGTTGCTAATTGTATGCTTCTTGCTTATGCCTTTCCCTATATATTCTAGGTTGGGAAAGCACTTTTTGATGGACAACTTCTTGATGTTCATTTCACTCGATCCTTCTACAAGCATATTCTTGGGGCTAAAGTGACTTACCATGACATTGAAGCTATAGATCCTGATTACTTTAAAAACCTGAAGTGGATGCTTGAGGTACGTTGCGTACTTGAAAGTTAAAGATTATCTCTCTCTCTCCCTCTCTCGTTCTCACTCAATTCACATTCGATGCATATCACCGTTACCTTTGCTGATGTCCACCAAACGCTCGCACTCTCTGTCGTGTTTACCTTTGCAGAACGACATCACTGATGTTTTGGACCTTACTTTTAGCATGGATGCTGATGAAGAGAAGTTAATATTGTATGAGAGGACAGAAGTAATGAATTCTCCCAACTCCATGAGATGATTATTCTTCCCAAGAATTATTTGTCAAATTTTAAAATCAATTTACATTATGCAGGTAACTGACTATGAACTAATCCCTGGTGGACGGAACATACGAGTTACCGAGGAAAACAAGCACAAATATGTTGATTTAGTTGCAGAACATCGGTTAACTACTGCTATTCGTCCCCAAATAAATGCATTTTTGGAAGGATTCAATGAACTAGTACCTCGTGATTTGATATCAATTTTTAATGATAAGGAACTAGAACTGTTAATTAGTGGGCTTCCAGATATTGACTGTGAGTTTGCTTTCATTAAATTGGTCATTTCTACTTTTCTTTTCTCTGACCCCACGGAAATTAAGAGAGACTTTTCTTAAATATATTTCCTATTAATATCTTTCAGTGGACGACATGAGGGCGAATACAGAGTACTCTGGGTACAGTGCTGCAACTCCTGTTATCCAATGGTTTTGGGAGGTGGTTCAGAGTTTCAGCAAGGAAGATAAGGCTCGTCTTCTGCAGTTTGTGACTGGCACCTCAAAGGTATGCTTCTTTTGTTTCTTTAACTTATCTCTTTGCTTTTATTTTATATCCCCCCACTCTATTTGGTTATATTTTATATACCCCCCAAGTCTGCATGTGTCTGGAACTTCAAATTAAATTTTAACTATATTAGTAAGTGTATCAACCCTAAATCTGAAAGTACATATCCTGGGGACATCTTGGAATTGCATCTGAGTCACATGGGAGACATATATCAACATGCTTGAGTTTTTATTGCCATAGCTTGTAAATAAGCCATCTTATTGGACAGAAAATTAGATCGGCATAGCACCTGGTCACGGCTCTAAGAGAGAACATAATGAAAGGACAATTTTATCCGTAAATAAGGTTTTAAGAAAAATAAGGGGGCATTTTTTTTTTCAATTTTATTTCATAAGTAGCGGACCACAATTCTTTTGAACTAATTATGTGAATAGAGAAGGGAGAACCTGGTTGCAGTCATTGGTGGCTATGCCAGGGTTTGTTTTCTGGAGTAGAAGCAAGCAAAATGTGAGAGGGAGAAAAGTAAACTAATTAAGACAAGTCCTTATCAGCTTCAACTTCCATACCTCCACCACTTCAGATATTCTCCTCCTCTTCTTACCATGTCTTTGATGCTAATGGTGGAAGCCCAGACTGGTATCTTCTAAATCACAAGAGTGAACTGCCTTATATTATTTAATGGATTTTCCATTAAGCCCCACATTCTTATGTTTTTCATTTGCTCGCTGGACTTTTACTAATTCATACTATTTTTCCCTTTTTGTTTTATTTATTTATTTATTTTTTTTGGGGCTTTGGGTTTGGGGTTGTTGCGGATAAGTTATCATTACACAAAAAATTGAGGCACAATCTATATGCATGGGAGCATAAGTTATCAATTCACAAAAAATGGAGGCACAACCTATATGCAATACGTATGTATATTAAAGCTAAACCAATGTCCTCTTAACTTTTAAAAGTGACACAAGAAAATAAGATATATAATGATAACTGCCCCAACAGATTTTATGTACGGGATATATGAAGCAGACAGAGAAGCATTTCCATTTATATATATTTATTTATTTGTATCTTTATCCATGTCTTCATTTTTGGTTGGCCTGGGAGGCAGACTCCCTGTGTCTATTTTGACACTCAATACAACTTTTTTGGGGAATTAGGGAAGGGAGGAATGCCAGAGGCTTAATGAAATTCCCTTTGATGCCATTCCTTTATGAAATTGTTAATTATCAACAGGAAAAAAGGAACGCCATATGCTTTGGCACAAACATTCCTTGTACTGTAATTTTTTTGGACTTTTCTTTGTGTGCTGATATTCTGGGGGGATTCACTACAAATGTTATTTCTAGTCTTTCTTTTTAGACCTTCCCGAAGATATGATCTTTCACTGGGTCTTGTTTCGTTTCGGTAAATTTATTTCATAATTCAGTAGAAGCCCAGTGGGAGGGAGGGAACCTAGATCGTTTATTGTAGTAGTTCTTGGGCTCTTGCTTTGATTGGAAGTTGGAACTGCATGTAGAAAGCTCATTTCAATCTTCAAATCTTTTCGGGTGGCACGAGTTTGTTTGTAGTATTTAGTGATGAAACATATTGGTCAGAGATTAAGACTTTTGTACGAGTTGTTAATTAAGGAGTCCATCTTTTAAGCAATGTTCTATTCTTGCAGGTGCCTTTGGAAGGATTCAGCGCCCTCCAGGGAATCTCAGGCTCACAGAAGTTTCAGATTCATAAGGCTTACGGCAGCCCTGATCACTTGCCTTCAGCTCATACTTGGTATCCTTATATTCCAACTGCCGTTGTTACTTTGTCTTGCTTAGCATATTTAGGTGAAGTCTATATTGGCTGTAAGTGGGAAGCTAAGAAGCACTGACACAACACGAGTGCTCCATCACAGTGGTGCATGACCAATCATATAGTTTATAACTTTTAAGTCATATATTGACATATTTTACTAAAAAATAATTAACAATTGAACTAAAAGTGTCAAGTTAGTGGAAATCGCGTTACTTTTATTTTATAATTAGATTCCAAGTTATGGTTTTGAAGGTTACAACATGTTTTGTGTATCTCCAAGTAATGGATACGTGACACAAAATTTTAAAAATAGTAACACATTTTAATGCGTTTGTTTTTGTCTATTAGTTCCTCGTAGATAATTTCTAGTTCATAGCGGAAGCTTACTGAATTTCTTATTTTGGTGATGCAGTTTCAACCAGTTAGATCTACCGGAGTATCCTTCCAAACAACATCTAGAAGAGAGACTGCTGCTTGCTATTCATGAAGCCAACGAAGGGTTTGGATTTGGTTGAGAACTACTTACAGTGAGGGCATAATGTAACTCAGTGTAGATAAGTATCGTGTCAAAGTTGTCATGAAAGGAAGTTACAAGGGAAAGGCCGCATTTGAATATTCAAGTTGATAACATGTTTATATACTGTACTGTACAGTCTATCGCAAATGCGTAAGGCAGTTTTTCGTTATGCCAATTTGCTCCTCTGTATACTTTCTTCTTTCTTTTGTTTGTTCGTCCGTCTACTAAATCTATTGTTTCTGCCAATCTGGCTCATGTACTCTTGCTGCATCATATAATTATCCAGAGTTCTTTGATGGTGCACTTTGAGGGAGCAACTTTAATCTACAATTGACAGCTGGATTTTCTTTCTTTTCTTTATGTCATGATTTGATTTTGAATTTATGGAGGGAAAAGAAAAGGAAAGGGAAATGAAATAAAAGAGAGAGGTGTTCCTTTTTTAATCGCGAATTGTCTATGTACATTCGTTTTTTGTGGAACCAAACAAGAAAAATGAATTTTTTCAATAAATTTCTATCCATCTTCTTTCTTATTGTTCTGAGTCCTAAATTTATAGCTTTTATTGGGGTCAATGTCATGTTCCTTCAAGTAAATTGACTTCATTTTAAAGTCTCAAAATGCAGTTAAGCTTGGCTTTTTCGCTCTTGAGTTTATTCAAGCAAACATCTAACCAAGTCAATAATGAGCTGATCTTAAGTTGGTTGTTTCTTTATAACAACCTCAAAAGGTTCACAGCCTTCAAATTTTGATCAGAGTTGAGACATTGATGATAACGGGTTGCTGAATTTGTCTTACAATTACACCCGAAACATTCAAAGTAGCTTTCGTCTCTGAATGGCTGCTTAAGTTGGCTAAATAGAGACAAACTACACTCGAAACATTACAGTTCAAAGTAGCTTTAATCTTTGAAAGGCTGCTTAAGTTGGCTAAATAGATAATGACTACGCCCATAATATGATAATTTATTAACATTCAAGTAGTACAAGTATGGCGAAGTAGTAAATAAAATTCGGTAAGACCAGAGTCGATTCACAGGAAACGAATAACAAAATATGCAAAATTAGGTGCTATAATTCACCTATGATAAAATATTAGATACTCACTAAGTCATATTAAACACCGTAGTGTTACAATGACTTTGGAACTTAAGCCCACCGATTTGAATTTCACCTAGAAGAGTACTGATGAGAATTAGACAATTGGAGTAGAAAATCGTAACCAAAATAAAATTAATGTTTTTGAGAGATTTGATGATTGTTGTGAAACTAGACTTTAAATAAAATTTAATAAAATGGTCTTGGATCTAATTGATCTGATCACTTGATTTACCCAAAATTTCAACGGAGGTTTTATAACTCAAATCATTGGTTTCATCTTGAGACTTTGATTCGGAAGATTTAGCTTTTAGAATAGAAATTCTATAATAATTAAATCTAGAATAATAAAATTAAAGTCATAAATTCATACTATCGATTTGTATAATAACTATACCAAGCTAAAATTTGTGCATAGAAATTACCAAATTTAGTCAAAAATCTAAGTTTTCTCAAATATCTAAAATTTAAATATCAAGAATTGAAAGACTTTAAATATAAAATGATGAAAACTCAATTGCCTCCATTGATATTCCAATATCTTCAGATGATCTTTACAATTGATTCCAATAATTAAACTAGCTACTCATAGTATTGAAAATATTCGGCGTGAAAAAAAATAACTTCATAAATAAAAAGATTTATTACAGAATAACAGAAAGAAAAAAACTGAAAAATTAACTGAATGAACAACTACTAACAAGTTAACTGTTTAAATGAAAAGCAAGCATTCTCTCTAACTCTCTATTCTCTTTTTGATGGCTATCTTTGTAACTTATTTATAGGCTTCAAAGAGCCTTACATCGTTTTTTTTTTTTTAATCCCTTGCCGACAATGATAAAAACACTTCAATTCATTACCTTTTTCTTTACTTGTTCTTGTCAGCCATTTGCCCATTTGTATCCATTTGCTGTACTTGCTCCACTTGCTCCATTATTCAAATGTGCACACGCACACACACATATATATAAATATATAACATACACACTTATATGTAACCTACATAATATATATATATATATTAATAATAAGATATAATATAATATATAAAAAATAAAAAATATTTTATAATATATACAATCACTCATATAAATAGTACAGATCACTTACTTCATTTTGCTCAATTTTATCTTTAAATATTCTCGAATGTCTAAAACATAAAAAATATTAAATTTATATGAAAATAACAAATAACACATAAATAATTAACCTGTAATTAAGGGCTCTAATTTATACTTTAGCGTACAATCAGATGGCACTGCTATGCCCGTAAAATTTGCAATAGAGCCTTTGAAATCATTGAACAGACTAATTTGGGCTTCAAGCATTGTTCAAGGAAGATTCAATAACAGGTAAAAAACCATTTTTTCCATAACAATTGAATCCAGATAGACTGTTTGCCAAATAGTTATTCAATGTTGCTACCGATAAATTTTGTACAGAAGCCTCAAAAATCAAGAGAACAGATTACATTGCCATTTCAAGCAGTGATGAACAAGGATCAATAAGATACAAGAACTCAAGTATAACAGGGTTTTACGTGGAAACGCATTTGCATCCACTTCTCTCTACTATCTTAACCAAACTCTTGTATTATGATCCCTCTCCTTGTTTCCTGAGGCTTGTTTACTGGGAAAGAACCTTTGAGCGGTAGGGAATGGTTTTGTAGTTCTTGTAACTCTTGCAAACGCTTTAGACGGGTCAATAAGTCTAGCCTTGTGTGATTCTATCGGCATCAACTTCTTCTCAATCGAGGGAGCAGACAATAACAAATTGTTTTCAATCCCCCCGCTTTGTAAATTATGTTTCCGCCTTAGCTCACGTAGGGAGTCGGTCCCTTTAAGCAAGACAGATCCATGGCTCACTGAGCGGTTACTGGAGTTTAGGCTCCTCAGACACGGGGAATCTCTGTCTATTGTAGATTCTGTAGTTGATGGGGTTTTTCGCTCAGCAGAAGTGACTTTTGACTTTTCAGAAGAAAATAATGGTGGCACACCTTCTGACACTTCATCTTGCTGCTTCAACTTTTCTTCCAGTTTTTTAATCTGCCAAAACATTGAGACATTAATTAGTTCCTGATAATTGCTATATAGCACTACATTTTGCCTTTAAGCAATTTCAATTTGTTTTCAAGTTCCATAACCAGTAAATGCTGTTAGAATCAAATTTTGAATCACCTCAAAAGTATTAGTTTTGTCAGCAATTTTGACAATTAGTAGTACCAACTGATGATGCTCAAAAAAAAGACTTAATGATTTAATAAACATACCTTTTCTTGAAGGACCACCGTCTGAAGCTCGAACTCCTGTGTCCTCTTTTTCAGTTTATTTTCAAGCTCCTCGATCTGTTGTAGCATAAGAAAATCAATTAGTATTGCACCTAGATTTCCAGCAACATAACTACTGTAGTATAATTAAAGAAATTTAGAGATGAGTTGTTTGCTTCTTTTCTCAATGGATGTTTTTGTCCACTCACTATGTATAGCATGAACTCCATCTCCTAAAAGAATAAAATCCCAAATCACAGGAGTCATGAAGGTAATTGTTGTTGTTCTAAGGTTAGATTTTGGTAGTCCGGAAAAAGACCTCAGCTATGCAATTGCCCACCTGTTGTGAGACAACAGTTTGCAACATGACATTGCTACCACCACTATACCAGAATAGAGAATTCATTTTTCATTTGTTGCCTAGTTTCACTGACTTTTTGGGTGACATGATGCCCGTATGATTAACAAACATCTGCAGAACACGAAGCAGATAAGGTAGTTTTGGCTGCAGAAACCTTATGCTGGAGAGCCTTGGAATCCACATGCTCACATTCTCTTAGCTTGTCCTGAAGCTCGTTGACCTTCGGCAGAAATAACAAAAACAATCAAACAACTTTTGGGTGTATATGAAAAGGATAAAAATGCAATCATTTCATCAGACAGACAACCTTTTGCTGAAGACGCGAGCAAATTTCTTCCTTCCCCTTCACTCCTTCTGAAAGTTGCAAAAATTGCTCCTCCATCTGTTTGCATAAGTCAGTTTTTGATTCAAGCTGGCTTTCTAATTCTTTGAGCTTTTCCTGTTGGTTTCTGCAAATCTGGTCCCTGACTTTGAACTTGTCTTCTATGTACTGAAAGTTCTCCTGTAACTTTCTTAAGTATTCGTCTTTGGATCGGGATTCTTGCTTTACTTTGTCAAGCTTTAAGTAGCCACAAACAGTGGGAAAAATATGATTGAGAGTCTTTAAAAAGTGATTCATTTTTGTAATAATAAAATGATAAAGAGTTGCACATTTCTTGTCATTGTGTGTGAATAGTAAATCATTAATAAAAAGAGCACTAAAATTGGTCATAAATTAGCTTACCAGCAGTTTCAATTTTTGAAGCTCACCCATATCAATCTGTTTTTTAGCAGGACCCAACTCAACCCCTCGAACCCGAGTAGCAAAATTAAGTGAACTTATAGTCTCACCTAAGTCCTGCTCAGAAGGGCTGATTTGCACAAACATCAGAGTTTTGGAATCACCCCCTGTAACATGTAAATTTAGCTCTTCACTAACTTAAAAACACCAAAGTTTTTTGTAATAGAAACCATCCTGACTAATCTAACAATCTAATACAGCTATGCCATTCATGCAAAGTTTATTACACGAGCCTGAATAGTTTGCATACAGATACTGATCAGCATATTAAATTAACTTCATTTCCATGGGGTTTCTAACCTTGGCTGATCTACTGACAGTTCATGCCACTTACCTAGTGAATCTTGAAGTAAGTGCGTAAGCTTTGAATTTCTGCAAATTCCAAGACGATCAAATTAGTACAGGTGAACTGGCAGGAAATGCATGAATACTAGAATTATTAACTAGACCTGTATGGTATGTGGCTGCTTTTGGATGCCAAAGCATATATGACATCCCCAAGAGCTGAAAGTGATCGGTTGATGTTCTGAGCTTCCTTTAGCCGGTCTCCTTGTGCTTCAGTTTTCGCCAGCCTCTCGCTGCCTGCCAAATCCACAAGCCAAAGCTTGCTCTGGGTGCATTCACCATTTATCAAATTCTTTGCTCCAACCATTATGCATATCATGCTTTCAAAATTGAGCAAAGAGAAACAAAAATAATCAGACAAGAAGGACAAACAGATTTTTTTTTTTATATATCAAGAAAAGCCGCTAATTTTCACGTCCTCATTATGCAAAAAAACAGAGCAAACCAAAATTAGATTTGACTAACCAGTGGGATCGGCTACTACGCTCATTTACATTATTTGATCCTACAGCCCTTGCATTGCTTCCAGCCTGCAGAACATCCCAAACTTCTTTAATATCCTTTACTCTGGCTTCCACAGTCCCTGGTACATGATGAACCCCCTCAGAAGCTTGCCTTATCTCCAATCTAAAACAAGAAAACAAATCCACACATACCAATAAGTACTTAGTTCAAGCACCAAATAACAAGGCAACTTAATCAAGAAATTGGATATTACTCGGCCAAAGCCAAGTTGATCTATAATGTACTGAGTTTTGCAAGCCAAATTGTGGTCAATAAAAATATAAAGCAACTCAGTTGAGTTTGAAAAAGTATCTGAATGAGATGCATGAGACAAAAGTTTTACTTCTTTGATGTGGGTGACGTGGCAAGCAAGTCCCTGATTTGCTCATTATAAATTTCAAGCACACTAACAGATATTTTGTATGTAAAGGTCTCCTTCCTCTCCTCTGCTGTTTTAAACAGCTGCTCCAAAGTCCTATAATTAACTCCTCGGTTCTGCTCGGTACCCTCCATGGTGAAAGTCTTTCCAGTCCCTGTTTGGCCATATGCAAATATACAAACATTGTAGCCATCTAACACTGAAGCCACCATAGGAGAAGCATCCGCAAATACATCAACTGTTACAAAAAAGATAACTCCAAGTCAAGATGAGATGCATAAATATTGCATTTTCATAGGATTGTGTAAAACAATCATGTTTACATAATAGTTAGCAGAAGTGCCGAGGAAAAATGCAGCAGGAATATCAGGAATAGATGGGCCAAAAAATAAGTGTAAAAGCAGAACTAAATATTAGTGGCACCAAATAACCAAGGAATTCTTTGTAATAAGGATGATCTGCAGAGGAGTTAGCAGCAAGAAATCAGTTTGTGTACTATTAATCAAAAGATTACGAAGTATTCTTTATTAAATCCAGAAAATCTAGTCATATTGGTACCTTGATCATCCTTCGGAGTGTAAACACGGTCAAATTTGTATAATTTCTTTGTGGAACAACCTGTAAGTATCCCAAGATCTCCATCCTTAGCTGTATTGAAATCTACAACTGTTGCATACGCAGCTGATACCTCCTCTTTACTCATTGGACGACACCTACAAAACACCCTGATGTTCCCTGATATGTACTCAATGAGAAAATAAAAAAGAAGCATCAGTCAGCCCAATTTTCCAAGTACAAATGCAAAAGACAGCTTCAATTACTTAAGATAAAAACTAGAATATACCTTTTGCTTCCTGGATTTGGTTATAAAGCTGCTTCCTCCTCACCTGCTCCTCACTGTACTTCAATTTAAGATCATCGCATTGTGCAACTGCAAAAGAGATATCATATAAGATAAAATGAAACATCATCTGACGTTTCATGGTGATGAACACTTACCCATTGCTTGAACTGCCATAACCATCTTATTCAATTCAGGAATTGAATCTGCACATTCATGTGCTTCATGGGAGAGCTGAGAATGCTCTTCTTTCATGGTCTGCGAATAAATCAACAGAAATTATCCAAATCTGTCTCCAAACCAATCTGAAATGGGTCTGCTCTGAAAGGACTTCCACTATAAGAGTGAGATTACCTTAATATTTCTTTTTAATTCATCAATTGCTGCTGCCCAAAACCTCCTTTCATGTTCATATCTACTGGAAACATCCATCAACTTTTCCGCTTGCATAGCCTTAGCTTGATCTGAATGAAAATAATGAATGATCAGAAAATTTGGCATTGCAGACAAATTGATAATTAGGTTATCCAATGGACCATAAATATGATGCAACTTCTATTGATCCCACAAGCAATATAAAATTTAAATAAAATGGTATCAATTATCTTCAATGCAATCTTCTCTCCTCTCTGCATACAACCAGCTATCACCTTACCTAGACAATGATTTTCGAAGGATTTGTTGTCAAGGTCCATCCTAACCTTCTGTAGCTCCTCATTTGCAGCTGTCAGGGACATCCAGGCCTCGTAGCATTCATTTGTCTTGAGCTGGCACTGGATACTAAGTTCCTGTATCTTCTTTTCATACTTCGCTGTAGATCTCATTCTAATATCTCTATTCTGCAGATAACATGAATTTGAACTCAGGATAAGTGACAATTTGAAAAGCTTAAAAATCTTGATCTTTACTCCAAATCAAATCCAACCTGAGCTGATGTTGCTTCTATCTCCGCAGCACAATTGCTACACACATGACCACCTTGTTTCACCTGAGAAGCTTTATTCAAGATACAAGAGCGCACAGATTAACCACCAGTATGACTATCATGTCTGAATGCTTAGAGTAAATCAAACATGAAAATGAGAATTACCAGGGATTTTTGGTGCTCCCTTAATACAAATCCCACTAACTAATGGATTTCCATTAACTCCTTCAAACCTTATTAAAATCAACCCATCTTCCCCTACAGTAACTCTAAGATCTACTAACTGTAACGGCTTATTGGCTCCAACAATTGAATAGATGTCAAGTCCAGATACTACCTGCCACATTATAATAATAACACCGATATAGTATGAGCTTTCGGAACCAATTTATGGATTTGAATAATAACACTATGATATAGTATAAGCTTTCAGCAAAACTTTCTTGCCTTCTCTTCCTGCATAAAAATATCAAAGACCCTCATCCCTTTAGGCCCATTTGTGTTTACTATTTCCACAAAATGAAGATCAACAAAATAGTCTCCAGCGGGGAGGTTGTCAAATCGGTAACAGAAGTTCCCAAACCGAGCTGACTGATAAAGAGGTGCAAAATCACCGCCATCGGTTATCCCCTCATCAGTTCTTAAGACGTCTCCTCCTTCAAAGGAAGTATCGGGCATAATGAAAGTAGCAGAATCTGCTTCTTCATTCTTATCCCGACCCCCAGCATTTACAAACTTCACAATGTTCTCTGGTCCAACAAACAAAACAAAATGAGCACTCAATACACTAGAAATATTATGTATAAAGGTTTGTATACGCACAAAGACCACACGCAAAATATTCACAATATTTGCTGGAAATAACAGCTGACAGTTGGGTAGTTCTAATGCATCCAATGTTCACTATAATATAGGTTTTCTACTAAAATATTTTTCAAAAACAAATTGTGAATATGAAGCATAAAGAATGAAGATTTAATCATATGAAATGTTAATCAAATGCTAGTACTAAGGTTAGATCAAATTCAAACAAATTTCTACAGGATAAGTAAGAACGAATGATGTCCCATATCTTTAAAAAAACACTCATATGAAAAGGCTTGACGCCTAAAGAAACCGTAGTCCTTAGTTTGGCTTGCCAAGAAACCAGAAAAATAAAATAAAATAAAACATTGAAAGAGAAATAATAAACAGATCCACATCAAAGACGCAGCATAAACAAATATACAAATTGGCTTCTTTTTTTTTTTCTCTTTCCCTACATTTTTCTCAGCAACCTAACGGGAAATAACCTGCAGTTCCGAAAAACGTAGTAAAGGATGAAATTAATAAAGAACCTGTGAAATTTATCTTCTTAAACCCTGTTCGGACCAGTCTTGAACCCGAAATACACAAAACCGAATCCACCGAATCTGTATTTTCATCGTCATCGCCGCAACAATCTTTGATTCGTAGACCTGAAAGGGTACCTCCATTTTGAACTTGTGGTTCGATCTTTCTCAGATCTCCGACACAATCAAGAAATCTATGCGAAGAAGAGCTTGAAGTTAGGGTTTCTGAGTCGCAGTGGTCGGTGTTTAATCGAGTGTCCGCCATTTTCAGTTGCTCCGAGAGAGAGTGGTTGTCTTTCTTTCTCTCTGTGGGCGTTCAAGTTTTGAATTTATTTGACCGTTTTAAGGAGCGGACCGTTATAATTGAGTGCTAGGCTCTACAAATTGGTATTTGGTCGTCGGTTGTGGACTGAAAGCTAAAGGCGCTAATTGTGATTTCAAATAGGGACAGAGATGTGAGATGGGAGGGAGAGCATCGGTGATCGTCTTCCCAATCATCTTCTACCACGTGGAAGATAGGCTTTTTTGGGAGCAAATATTAATTTCTGCATTCTACAGTGTTAAAAAATGAGAGAAAAAAAATACACGGGCCCCACATTGTGTACAACTCAACAATGCATGAATAACTTGTACCTTAATAGCCACAACTTGAGGAAGAAAAGGAAAAGAAAAGGAAAAGAATAAAATTTTTAATTACTATCATTTTCTTGTTTGATGTTACCTGATAGAGAAGGGAAAGGAAAAGAGAAGAGAAAAAATAGATGCACTCTCTCTTTCTTTCTCTCTTTTCTTTCCCTCAATTTTTCTTTTATTTTCTTTGCAAAATTAAACAAGGAAGGGAAGAAAAAATATATTTCTCTCATTTTTTTTTTTTTGTCTCCCTAAGTTCCAAATAGGTATAAGAAGTAAGAAAACATGTCAACAAAAAATTTTTCTTTAGATTTAGTAGACATAAGAGTGAGTGTTTTTTCATAAAAGTCAGATGAGGGGATGAAATGCATATAATAAACGCTTATATAGCTCATTTTTAGGAGCTTATAAATTAACTTATTTAAGTAACTTATGCCTTCCTATTAATTTTTATTTATTTATTTTTTTTGTAGAAAAGTCTAGCATAATTTAAAAGTTCATGACAACGTAAAATTTTGAAAAGCATAACCTAAAAAAATACATAAAAATGTAATTTTTTGAATTTTTGGTTGAAAAAACTGGTTAAATAAGCTAATGATATTTTTGGTCATTTAATTATTTAATAAAAGTAAAAAAAATTAAGAACATGAAAATATCACTAGGGTATATCTAAAAAGAAAAGCTAGGTCTATTATAACTCAATTTCTTGAAAATAATTATTGAGAAATAGCTAATTAAACAAATTTTTTACCTCATTTTTTGGATTTCACTATGAGTACTAGAAATTATTTAACATCTCTCTCTCTCTCTCTCTTGACTTCTTTTTCTTTCTTTTTTTCGTTTGGAACTTGAATTTTTTTTTAAAAAGTCAAAGGAAAGGAAAAATATGAAGAAAAATAAACAAAAATACTCTTTAATTTTATTTACTTTTTTTTACATTTTTCTTTTCTCACCAAAAATTTAAATTTCAAGCGGAGCCTAAGTGAAAATTACATAAAGCAAAATTTGTAGGCCATTAATGCCTTTAGACCCAAGATGGGAACTCTCTGAGTCTCATGCACAAATACACAACACCAACACTTTTAGGGTCCGTTTGGTAACGCTGTCAATTTTTATTTTTTGTTATGTGTTTTTGTTTTTTATTTTTGCTGTGTATTTTTTGTGGTTTGATGATGAGCGTTTATAGGTTATCGTTGTGCCAATAATACTAGACCAATATTTTTGTAAGAAAAAATATACCCATTTTAGTGTTTTTAGTTTTTTTTTCTAAATTTTGTAAAAAACTACAAAAAAAAATTTAAACAAACGGCGTTTTTTGTTTTTTTTAAAAAAAAAAAACATAAAACGTTACCAAACGAGGCCTATTTTCTGTCATATTCCCATTCTGTTTTTTCTCTCCAGAAAGAGAGAAGCTAAGCTGTGAAAGAAACAGCATAGACTAGACGCTTTCAGTCCCAGAGACATACATATGAAAGAGCCACGAAGAAAACCCAAAAAAAGAGGAAGAGAAAGTAAAGTGGATTGCAGCACTGCTGCCAAATGCTTGTCTAAAAACTGGTACATCTCTCTCTCTCTCTCTCTCTCTCTCTCTCTCTCTCTCTCTCTCTCTCTCACTTCAATTTTCTCAGCAACCATGCTGTAAATAACTAAACTCCATTTCTTAGGCCATTGATGACCACATTGGATTGGACCGTACATTTAAATGTTATGGAATTTTCAATTTTTTTACATCTTAACATCTAAGTGACAGTTAACAACATCGTGGTTTAAAAGCAGATCTTTCAGGGCCTCTATGTTTCTATTAGATACCCTACCCAGAGAGAGAGAGAGAGAGAGAGAGAGAGAGGTAGAGAATCTGATTTCTCAAAGGCCCAAAAAAGAGATGACAAACCATTGTTATGATCCTCTTGCGAAAGAGAGAGAGAGAAATTTTTCAGATTTTGCAGTAATCTCCATAATCCGATTTCTCAAAGGCCAAAAAAAGAGATGACAAACCATTGTTATGATCCTCATGCCTCCCATTACTGGTATTTATTTTGGTTGCAGGACCAATGGTCTGCTAGAGTAATGGCAGTAAGTGGAGTCAGCTGGCTGTTTTGTTGGAGAAGAATTGGGGGCGTCAATTAATCAAATGAGTTTGATTGATTGAAGGCATATTTGAAGTCAAAACCTTTTCTTTTTTCCTTTTGTCGTCTGATATTGGCACGAACAGGCTCAATCACAAGATTCTGATAGTTTTCCTGATATAAAAAGGACAATCATATTTCTTTTTTATTTTCCATTTGTTTTTTTCCCCAATAACAAGCACAATAAATATGGAACATAATTTGGTTCAACCAGGGTTTTGGTTTTAGAGCCCTGGACAAGCCAGGCTGACACCAGCACAACCCAGTGCAGCCTTGAGCACATGCATGCATAGATTAACCATCTGATATATACACACATATATATATAGCTGCAGGGTTATTTGGGTGTCCTAAGGAAATGGGATCAATCCATTGGGACAAGTTCATACGTTGTGTGTGTGTGTGTGTGTGTGTGTGTGAGAGAGAGAGAGAGAGAGAGGGAGAGAGAGAGAGAACCACAAGAGACATAAGCATGTATGCATTATCAAAATTAGTAGGTCACAGGCAACAAAATTTAAAACCAATTTTATCCAGTTGCAAACAATGTTTTCTACCAACAACTTCTCGAAACCGAACTAATCGACATCATCAGGACAAATAACAATAAGAAGGACTTCTAGTATTGCTAATATTATAAGTTTCCGAGTGCAGATCAGGAACAACATCAAGCCCTCAAGCCAGAGGCAGAGTCTTTACGACATTCAGATAGCATATCCATATAGAACTGGCACTTGGTGATGTCACTTCCATAATGGTTTAAGCACTGCAAGGCAGAAAGCAATGCAATAGCAAAATTAAGAACCGGAGATAATACATTATGCGTAACAAAAAAATTATGCTTAGTTGTAGCCACTTTAAAAATACAGGTAACACAAACAGCAACAGTCTTGATGACAATGCAAACAGCACGAACACAAGCAAAACTACATTAGCAAGAGGACATATAATGACGTCAATTAAGTGAACTTTCTTAAAGCACCAGTAATACAAGAAGCAATGATATTGATGACAATGCAAACAGCAAGATCACAAGCAAAACTACATTAGTGAGAAGAATGTAATAATAACCAATAATTAGTCAATTAATTCCCCAACAAGAAACACTGCAACAAACCTACAACAGAGAGGTTTGAAAGAAAATAACAGTGGATTAAAAAAAATGGGCAGATATTCATTCAATCATTCACACTATACCCCAAACAACAGCAACATACATATAGAAATCATGGCACAGTTATACAAGAGATTATCCTCTGATGCCAAAAGGTTAGTAAAATTTTCTAGTTAAGTTTACTGGCAGCACTTAAATATTCTTCCAGCCTATAAGATCTCTCCCTCATATGTAGAGCTGGACATAAGCTACCCCACTCCCGGTGTTCTGATGCCAATTCAAAATTCGAAATCATCCAGGACCAAGACATAAAGAAGGCAGTCCCATTAGCAATAACCACAGGCAATCACTAGAAATGCAGTTAGATATAGAGAACATACATCAGTGAATGCTTTGGATTGACCACCGCACGCATCAGAACCTGTAGGCACCGGTGCAGCAGAAGGGGCTGAGGAGACAACTGCCTCATGGCTGATAACACAGGGACCCATCACAGAATCAATGGCCCTGTGCGCAATTGCACTTCCACCACCAAAGGCCATACCTGTGCATCAATAAATTAACAATATTAACTTCTATCCGCTATGGGCAACATAGCCAGATTATATCTTATTGAACCCAATATAACACTAAACATAAAACAGACAGAAGGGATAACTAACCTTCAGCAACAACAGAGCCAAGTCCTCCCATGACTGATCCTCCTCGTGCAGGTGCTGGCGGAGGGGCAGGAGCAGCTGTGGGAAGCAATAATTTGGAATTTAAACTTTAGTCCTCAAATACAACAAAAAACAAGAGAACAGAGCAGACTGGTCACACAACTATAACACTTTGTAGCAAGTGAAAAGATTAAATGATGAATTTTATCCATCACACCCAACATTTTAACAATATGCCATTGAAATGCTAATGAAGTACACTTATAACATAATAAATACACTGTAGAACCAAAATTTATGGCAAAACAGAAACCTAGATCTCCAAAACACAGGGAGCTTCAGCATTTACGTGCCACAGCCGCTTTGCCCCACAAACAAAAGCCATTTCATACTTCATATTGTCAGTGAAACATCAAGTGAACCCAACATTCACCAACCATACCGGATCAAACTTACTACCATTTTGTCCAACAAACAAGAACCAATTGATACTTCATATTGTCAGTGAAACATCAAGTGACCCCACCAGTCACCAACAATACCAGATCAAATTATGAACAAACTTAAAGGTCCAAACAGAATTTTATCCCCCTCATGGACAAACTCAAAGGTCCAAATACAACTAGCTGTTAGAAACTTAGAATTACAAGTCAGTGCAAGTATGAACAAAATGTGCAGTCCCAGAAATAAGCTCAATCTATACAAGTATCATAAAATATATGACAGAACTAGTAACACCTATGTCCATAGCTTATGCATTTCAAAGAGCATGCGTTCTCCATTTCAAATTTATTTGTAAAAAAGACCCACCTGGCTGTGGAGGATTATGCAGTGGAGCACGTGCGGAAGCACTAGGAGCTGACCTAGACCTTCCTGCAAGAATGATAAAGGAAGCATCACTGTCAGTTTTAGAGTGAATATGAATTTCTTTTAACAATTCCATGCGACCACAATTGGAAGTCTAGTTTTACATAGATCATAAGTCCATTGATCTCTCCCTATAGCCGAAGACGTACAACTTATCTGCATGGAGATTGCATAATATAACTACTGAGTCCTATTATGAATATCAATTTTGAATAGTTCCTCACCTGCAGAAGATGTTTTCCCCTTCAGTTTAATGCAGACTATTCATGTAGCTTATCAATTGCCCTTCCCAATTATAGTATAAAAATACCTTTTAAAGATGATCTCCTCTCACCAGTTTTTCTCTCTTATAGATTGCATTGTTAATGAAAACTTCTTGTACACTTGTTATATTGTAGGGTATTTTCATTTCCATTCCTGTTCCTAATTCAAGGGCTTCTCCCTAGCAAATGCATCGTTTTTTTAACAATTTCCCTCTTGACCTAAACAACTGGAAAATCAAGGGGAGGAAGACGTCTCCATTTCAACATTCAACTATTATTAATTCAGAATGAACGTGGTATCACTATTTAAGGTTGAGACAGTGAGGGTTTTTAAGATAGAGAAGATTATTTCCACACAAACATGAACACTCAAACCCCTCAATTCAATCAATCTACATACCCAGAATGTCTTATTTCAGTGCCCCAAATAATGAAAATAAGATTCAAAATCTCAATTTCTACAATATCTCTAAATTTTCTCCACAAGCAAACATCAGCTACGGATCAGACATTATATGTTCATTAACTCAATAATCCCGCGAAGCTGAATAAAAAGAGCATTCATAGCCGAATTTTACTAAAATATAAATCAGAACAAAATCGACTCGTCCCATATTATACCCATTTTTTCAGCCAATCAATATCCATCGTATTCTGCAAACGTAGAACGGCCAACAAAAACCATAGAAACGTCAAACATCAAACATCAAAGAAACCTATTCGTTCATATATATACATACACACACATGCAGAGAGAGAGAGGGGATGTGGGATAGGGGGCGCAGACGAACCTCCGGAGCTTCGGCGAGGCATGATTGTTGCTGGGTGACGACGAAGACGAAACAAGCGAAATGAGCAAACGAGAACTTGAGGGACAAGAAACCAAACAGCGACTTTGATGAAAGAGGAAGAGAGGCAGCGAATTTATTTATCGTTGGTGCGTGGGCACGGTCTTAAGGGTCGGCTACGAGACCGTGTCGCGTAACAATTCTGAACCAACTAATCTTCATCCTCGTTTTCTTCTGGAATATTCGAATTCCAAGTTCATTTGCTGCATTTGAATTTTCAACATGTACTAAAATAAATATTGTTAAATTCACGATCATTCCATCACTTGCAAAAAAAATTAAACCAAAAAATCGGTTTTTTTACCAAAATACTTCAATTTTTTAAATTTATTCCTCAAATGTAAAATTGGTAAAAGTTATTTTCAAAATACTGTAAACTGCAGTTGCTATTTGCGTTTTTTGTAGCTTTTGCAAAAAAATGCAAATGACAACTGTGTTCTACATAAAAACACAATTACTAACTGCATTTTACTATAAAACGTAGTTGCTACTTGCATTTTACAGAAAAACGCAGTTGCTAACTGTGTTTTTCTGCAAAAACACAAATAGCAACTACATTTTTACATGTGCTTGGAATAAATCCCATCCCCCCCCCCCCCCCCCCCTTTGTTCACCAACGTATTGCATTAAATCCCCCCCCCCCTCCTGTTTCATCTGCCAAGCCATTTTTTCTCCCTCCCTCCCTTGTTTCCTTCGGCAGTTACACAACATTAAGCTCTCTTCCATTGTTTTCTTCATTTTTCTTCCTCTTTTTTCTCCCACATCTCTACATTTGTCATCTCCCATCCCCCCCCCCCCCCCCCCCCTCTGTTCACCAACGTATTGCATTAAATCCCCCCCCCCCCCCCCCCCCCCTCTCCCTCTGTTTCATCTGCCAAGGCCATTTTTTCTCCCTCCCTCCCTTGTTTCCTTCGGCAGTTACACAACATTAAGCTCTCTTCCATTGTTTTCTTCATTTTTCTTTCTCTTTTTTCTCCTACATCTCTACATTTGTCTTGTTTGTTTCGCCCGCGACAACCATCATTGTTGTTTCCTTTACTTTGACAGACATATCACGTAGTTGGTAAATAGTCATGTACACATTATTATATAAGTTATGTATACTGTTAGTCAATATTTTGCTCCATTTCTTCTTACAGTTATATTATAATGTAGTTCAAAGATCAGTAAGTTCTAAGTTTGGTATTTTTTGTGACAGCCATCTGTATTGCTCTCGTCACTCCGACCAAAACCCTTCTCATATTTCGGCAATCACCATCTTGTTTGGTAAGATCTAATATATTTGTTATTTATCTTGCTCATGTCATTGCAACTGATGGTTTGTTTAATTATAAAAAATTGTACATTATTTTATGTTATTGAAGTTGTTAAAGTAAATGTTTTTTCTTAATTTTTGTTGTCATATTATTTGTAGGAAATTTATTTACGAAATGATTGGAAAATTAGGAAATTTTATTTATGAAATTATTAAGAAAATACGAAATTTATAGAAAAATTAGGAATTTTATGTATGAGATTATGTGAAAAATTAAGAAATTTATTTATGACATTATGAACAAAATAATAAATTTATTGAAAAATTAGAAAAAATTATTTAAAAAATTATTGTAAAACATACAAAAATTATTGAAGAATTAGGAATTATATTTACAAAATTAGTGAAAAATACGAAAATTAATGACAAGTAAGAAAAATTATTTACGAAATTATTGTAAATACACGTAATTATCGTTAAAAATATAAAATTAATTTTACAAAAATTAAATTTATTGAAAAATTCGAAAATATTATTTACGAAATTATTGTATAAAATGTACGGAAATTATTACAAAAATTAAATGATTGAAGAATTAGGAAATATATTTACAAAATTAGTGTAAAAATACAAAAATTAATGACAAGTAAGAACAAATTATTTACGAAATTATTGTAAATACATGTAATTATAGTAAAAATACAAAATTAATTTTACAAAAATGAAATTGTTGGAAAAAATTGGAAATTGATTTGCGAAATAATTAAAAAAAAATTTACTTAGTTACGAAATTTATTGAAACATTAGGAAATGTTATTATGAAGTTATGAAAAAAATACGAGATTGATTGAAAATTAGGAAATTTATTTACAAAATTATTGTAAAAATACAAAAAATTAGTAAAAATGTAAGAAAATTATTATTTACAAATTATTGTTAAAACACATAATTATAGTAAAAATACAAAATTTATTTTAAACATTACGAACTTGGTAGAAAAAATTGGAAATTGATTTACGAAATAATTTTAAAAAATTTACTTACTTACGAAATTTATTGAAACATTAGGAAATGTTATTATAAAGTTATGAAAAAAATAGGAGATTGATTAAAAATTAGGAAATTTATTTACAAAATTATTGTAAAAATAAGAAAATTAGTAAAAATGTAAGAAATTATGATTTACAAAATTATTGTTAAAACACATAATTATCATAAAAATAAAAAATTTATTTTAAAAATTACAAAATTGATAGAAAAAATTTAGGAAATTGATTTATGAAATAATTAAAAAAAATTTACTTACTTACAAAATTTATTGAAACATTAGGAAATGTTATTATGAAGTATTGAAAAAAATACAAGATTGATTGAAAATTAGGAAATTTATTTACAAAATTATTGTAAAAATAAGAAAATTAGTAAAAATATAAGAATTTATTATTTACGAAATTATTGTTAAAACACGTAATTATAGTAAAAATACAAAATTTATTTTAAACATTACAAAATTGGTAGAAAAAATTGGAAATTGATTTATGAAATAATTTTTAAAAAAATTTACTTACTTACGAAATTTATTGAAACATTAGGAAATGTTATTATGAAGTTATGAAAAAAAAATACGTGATTGATTGAAAACGCAATTAATAATTGCGTTTTTCAAATGTATGATCTGTTTGTTGGTTTTATATCAAAGCACGAGTAAAAATGGACGAGACAGTGGCAATGATGTATTGGGGTGGGGAAATAATGAAAGATAATAATGAAGGGATAGTGTACAACATGGATTGCCAAACATGTTACAGTATACCGTTACAATGCACCTCCCTTGCTCGTACATGCTTGCTGCTATTGCAAATGCCGGAAAAGAACCCTGGTTTCTATTTGACACACATTATATGATAGAGAAGTATGCATGTGTGTACGCGGTTCTGTTCGTGCCAATATTGGCAGATGATTATTGGCCACGTTATGAAGGGCCTCATGTTCTCCTAAACTTTAGTCGCAAACGTGTAGTCTGAAAAGGCTGGCCAGAACACAGTAGAATTCATAACAAGATGGACGAATCGAGGTAAAAATAGACGTTGCATTGTGGTATATGTAAGGAGCTTGGTCATAACAGACGCCGATGTCCAACGAGAACAACGAAACATTAGGGGGTAGTTTTATATTCAATATGTTACATGTATTGTAGTTTGTGATGCTTACTTGTAATCTCTTTCTATTTACGAAAACATATTACAATCTTAAATTAAATATTAGTATATATATTTAATGTATTATAATATTTGATGTGTGTGACCTTATATTTTTTATGCATTACACTTAGACATACATGTTTGTAGATTAGTTTATATAATTATACATGTTACCGGATATATCATCTAATATGACATCACAACAACGAGATGGTGGACCGGCCGATCGTTCTGTACCTACCTTATGGGACAGTCATCGTTCAAAGGATGTGTGGGACATTGGGGTATATTTTATAGTACTTTTACGTATTTGACATTGAAAGTTTATAATTAAAATTTCTTGACAAGTATTACCATATCATAACCCAAGGTTTGTTGTTTAACCGACAAGTTATTCAGCCTATGCATTATCATAGAGGAGACACAAGTTTATTCACTGATGATGTAGACCCCCGTATTATACCTTATCTTATTAAAGTCAGTTTCTACTGTATTTACTGTGTGGGGCGGATAAAGTATGACCATGCGTTGCTCATCGCCATGGTCGAGAGATGGCACCAGGAGATTCACACTTTCCATTTGCCTGTCTGGGAGGTCACAGCTACTTTGAAGGATGTGTCCATCATATACGGGCTTCCTATTGATAGGATTGTTGTTACCAGATCCCCCGGTGCAGTGTTGCCAGAGAGTTAGGCCTTTATTTTTGTGCAACATTTAGGTGTTACCCTCGGCCCCCAGCATTTCAAAGACAATCAGATGAAGATAAAGTGGTTATCTACGAGATTTAGGGCACTTGTAGATGATGCTAACAAGGTCATAGTACAGTATCATGCTAGAGCATTTATGCTTAGACTTATTGCTGGGGTGGTGTTGCCAGATCACTCTAATACCGTGTTCAAGCCTATGTACTTACCATTACTAGCGGACTTCGATGTATGTAGCAGATATAGCTAGAGTAGTGTAGTTCTTGCATTGTTCTATAGGGGTTTGTGTCGCGCTGCAAATAGAAGCAGTTCCTATATTGCAGGCCCCATAACATTGTTACAGGTATACACAACATTTACATATATATGTTTTTCTTATATTTTGACTATCACATGACATTATTATCATATTCTATCTTTCATGAATCAGATTTGGGCTTGGGAGAGATTCCCTTGGATGTCGCCCAGGCTGACAACGATAGAAGATACAGATGTGCAATAACCGTTGGTTATTGGCGCAGTATAGTTTCCCCCTGGACTATTAGGGGGTAGGTGGCATAATGATTTCCTCCTCACTGACTTCTCCACCCATGTCTTCACTGTTTATCGAGATCAATTAGACCAATTTCAACCCTATGATGTGAGTTCTAAATTAAAATTACGTATCAACAATGGCCATCTAAATACGTTACATGGTACGTTACAATTAATTATTTTTTTTCGTATTGTTCAGTTTTTTTGGACCCCATACGAGGCCCATATGGATTCGTTGTCACACTATTGCCTTTTTAGGAGCGACATATGGAGGGCATCAGTCCCTTTTGTGTGCTTTGACATTGTTGAGTTCCATCTGTCATATCAAATTATGCAGTAGTTTGGGATGAGACAGAATATACCCCAGTACGTGAACATCGAGAGGGATTTGCGTAAGCTGGATCGGCGGGGGAAGACCGCAACAGATTGGAGTCTGTATCACCATTGCTATATCATAGACTGGGGACACATAAGGGACCGTGTTGTTGATGGCGAGATTTCTGCTACACCTATGGCATATAATGATCCTTATATGGTATGGTATAGAAGCATCACTTACCTACAGGTTGAGAATCCTGCCCTGTGCACTCAGAGAGGGTAACCAAGGGTCGAAGGCACTTTAGATTCGATGGTATGTTCATTTAACTGTAAATTAACAAAATTTTATATGAAAATCATATTAAATGGCTTAATTGTATTTTTAGGCGCAGGCATGGGCGAATGTGTACGACTTAGGAGATTGCACTATTTTTGACTTTCCTACGAGCCAGACATTGCAGCACATATACGATATACAGGATTGTGCCATGGCTTCTTTATCCATCCTAGACGAGTCGCAAGATGTCCTACACCACCGACCGCCTCCCTGCGATCCCGGGCCTTCATTTGACCCTTCACCTTCTGTGTCATACGGCATGCTGCCTCCTGCCACCTCTAGACGTCGATCCACCTCTGCGATTCCTTCTTTCATGCATGATGGGTATAGTATAGGGTACGTCACTCCTATACAATATTATCATCCTAATTAGAGTTCTGACATATCAGCACACGAGCCTTCATTTCCTACAGATGGATACTGTAGGTGGGATTTTTCGGGAAGGCTGGGCCGAACTCTCAAGCCCCAAATGGATGAGTCCAAATTCCGCCTACAAGACAAGGAGGTTAGAATGGGTCGACCCTTGGAGGGCCGATCACACTCCGACGATTAAGTTAGCAAGCTTAATCGATAAAGATGAATGAAAGTTGTGAATAGTTGGAGTTAACTGTCTATACCTGGCTCTCGATACCTTGGGTATTTATAGAATCTTTGAGGGAGTGTGCTCTGCCTTGGCCTACAAGCAAGTTCTCATGGCCTGCTAGGTAGGCATCATCATTGACGCCGCCTGATTATTTACAGGGTCTGGCGCACCGTCGTGGAGGATTCTGGCTGACCGGACGTGCACGTCGACGTCGCGTGGGCAGCCGCTTGCACATTTAATGCGAGTCAACTCTGCATTTAATGCTCAAAGACTGCTAGCGGTTTAGGCTCGCTTTTCGCAGTTTGGGCTATGCTGGGAAAGAGGTCGGCAATCAAAGTTGGCCTTCCCTCTAATTCTGATCTGGGCTTGCCAAGCAGCCCCAACTTTAATTTGCGCAGATTGGGCCTCACCCATTGGGTTGGGTCGGGGGTTATTCCCCCATAATTACCCCCTAGCCTTTGTGTCGTTTTGGCTTTTGAAACGGCCAAGGGCTGTAACGGTCACCCGGCCGCATAAATGGCGGGGATTTTAAAAGATTTATTGGTGGGGAGTTATTGAATCAACGGCCGACGTGACGCTTCGGCAAAGCGTCATGATTAACGCCGTTTTACCGTATACGAACCGACGGCTCTGGTGTGTATAAAAGAGCGACGCCCTAATCAGTTGAAAGACACTTGCTCTTTTTCCTTTGCCTACTAAATAGCGTGTGCGTCAGCTATTTCGGCACCCACCACTGTAAGTGTCCTTCGAGCCCGCAACTCTTTTGTTCTTCACTATATTCTGTGTTTTGACAGTTGCCCCCTGATGGCATCCCGTCTTCGTAAAATGCTAGATGGTCCGTCGGCCCTTGCTTCATTCAGGGCTAGGTTTGACATCCCGGATGAGATCGGCTTAGAGCTGGTCGACCGCAATGACTACTGTATGGGCGAGACTGAAAAGGGAGTGCCATTCCCAGTCATCGCCATCGTAGAAGGGGGACTCAGGATTCCCCTTCACCCTCTTCTTCATAAGTTCATAGTAAAAAATAAGGTGTCACCATCCCAGTTAGCATCGAACGTGTACAGGATCTTTTTTGGCATGCTTGAAATAAATCAGCGTCTGGGTGTGAACCTGGGCCTTGCCGAACTGGACTACTGCTACACTCTTTGTAAAGTCGGAGGTAGTTACAAAGTCTACCTCTGGGCAGTAAAGAAGTCCTTAGAGTTAGTGAAGTGTCTGCCTTCCTCGGGGAAGGGCGTCGACGACGTTAGGGTCTGGGTAACCGGTCCATGGGAGTTCGACAACGTTCCTGAGAAGGATAGACCGGCGATTCGATGCCCTAGAGAGCCCGTTGAACTAGGTTTGATGCCGATCTCTCATACTGTGCACCATTTTAAATTTCGATGTGCAGCAAAACTGACTCTTGAATTTTTGCAAACACGGGGAAGTGGTCGAGAGCTTGTGACTGGTTAGTCAATTCTGACGACCTCAACAAGGTTTTGAACTACGTCGGCGAGGGTCGACTAAGATACGTCGCTCGGGCTGCACACATTTTGCTTTCCTACCCGCTGCGATACTCGACCTTCACTGCCGAGACGGGTGTTCCCCAGAGTACCCTTGCAAGATTAACGAAGGAAGGTGCCGAGGGAGACTTCGAGGAGATCCCCACCGGCATAGCGATCGAAAGGGCGCGAAGTCCTACAGGCATGACAGTCGCGGTTGCTCTTCCATCGGAGCTAGCTGGTGAAGAACGGCACGAAGCGCGATCAAAATCACAAAGCTCGGCATCCACTTCGTCACCGTATACTGCGCCCGATCATTGAGTTAAGATTCCTGCAAGAACAAGGGATTCCAGCCCATCCCCCGACGAAGAGGACAGCATGAGTATGAGGGAGAGAATGTTTGCTCTCGCGGGCCAGCCGCTAAGGTTGACCACCCCCACTTTTGCTGAAACTCCTCCAGCTGAGCTGGTGATAACTCCTGTGGAGGAAGCTCCTCCTGTGCAGCAGAGGTCAGAGACTCGGTAATAGAGGAAAAGGAGGCCCGAGGATATTCCCCCAACTTCAACGCCCAAAAGGCAAAAAGGAAAAGGCACGGTGGACGAGGACGGCGAGACTGTGGCCATCACTCCAGACATTCTAGGCCGTTCTATGACGACCGTAGATTTTATGATTGACCAGCTCGAGGTGGCATTTGGTGTTATTAAGAGCGTCCTTTAGAAAAAAGACGTGGCGAAGCTGGGCGAAGCAAGTGACTCAGCCGTCTTTATGGGTGCTTTTTATGACTCGGTGCTGGTAAGTCGGCACTGACTCTTTAACTGATTACAGATTCTTTTGGACATTCGCTCTCGAGATGACGTTCTCTTATTTGTGCAGGGTTGTCTAAATTCCTTGGAGGCGATGACGCGCTTCCAGAAGCTTGCCAAGGCTCATCAGGAACTCATCGAAGAGCACGGCCGCTTAAAGCTCGAGTGGATCAAGGCAAATAAGGATCGGATCACTTTTAGGAAATAGGCCGAACAGGCTTCCGCCAAGCTTTTGTTGATGAAAGCCAATTTTGAAAAGAGAGATAAGGAACTGACCGATCTCGAGAAGAAGTTTGATGTACAATCCGTAAATCTACACAACGCAAATGCTGAGGTCGAGGCCCTCAACTCCGAAGTGGCCAAGCTAAAGGTGGAAGAAAAGGCCACGCTGAAGAGGGGTGAGGAAAGGGGGGGCCAAGCGTTTGGCCGAAGAGATGATGGACCTTAGTCGCTCCATATTCCGACAGGGTTGGAATGGTGCCCTTGTCGTTGCAGAACTGGATAAGGCCTCTGACGTTTGGGGTCTTTGCCCGGACTTCTTCGATACTACCGAGGATGGCGTCGTTTGTCCGAAGAAAGTACTTGCAAATGCCCAGTACAAACGAGAGCTTATTTTAAAAGCCGCTGCCGAAGAAGCTGCTGCTGAGAAGGAGAAAGCTGAAAAAGTGAAGGCCGCTGTCGAACCCCCTAAGGATGTGGAAGAGATTGTTGGTGGTTTGCTATCGGGGGAGAAATCGGCATAACTGTTCTTTTTTCTTCCTTTGATGTTTTTGTAACCATCAATGCCTTCTAATGAAAAAAAACTCGTTTTGTCATTTATTACTGAGTCTGTCTTGTCTGATTTTGTTGTGGACTGAGTCTGCCTTGGTTTTTGCTTTGGTTTTCTTTGGCCGACCTGTCCAACTTGGATATGACCAAGTTTTTACACTTGGTTTTTGTTTTGGCCTTCTTTGGCCGACCTGTCCAACTTGGACAGGGCCAAGTCTTTACACTTGGTTTTTGTTTTGGCCTTCTTTGGCCGACCTGTCCAACTTGGACAGGACCAAGTTTTTACACTTGGTTTTTGTGGGTTTCACATAGTGCTCAGAGTAGATTTGTTTGAACAGCTTCATTTTCATTGATTCTCCAGAAGAGCTTTACACATTTCATGGATTGTTACATCGCATGGAGCTTTGTATTACTGGTAGAATTTTCTCAAGTTGCTTGCATTCCAGGGTCGCGGCAACTGTCTCCTTTCTTCAACAGTCTCTAGTCTGTATGCGCCGATGCTGACCTGGGATGTGACTCTGTAAAGTCCTTCTTAGTTTGGGCCGAGCTTTCCATCTGCCGCCTTCTTGGTTGCCCCCAACACTTTTCGTAAAACTAGACCTCATGGAGCAAAGTTTCTCGGGCGGATCCATTTGTTGTAAGAGCGTTTTAGCTATCGCTGATACTCTGTGAGCCTAATCAAGGTGGTTTCCCTTCTTTCTTCGATGAGATCCAGGTCTCTTGCAACCGTCTGATCATTGAGACCCGTGTTAAAAGCTGTCGATCTGATAGTTGGTAGTTCGACCTCCAAAGGGATGACTGCTTCCACATCGTATGCCAAGGAGAACGGGGTTTCTCTGGTAGACCTTCTCGGGGTTGTTTTATAGGACCACAGAATGTTGGGTAGCTCCTCCGTCCACTTCCCTTTGGCTTTTTCCAATCATTTTTTGACTCCGTTAAGCATGGTTTTGTTGGAAATCTCGGCTTGCCCGTTGCATTGCGGGTAAGCCGGCATGGAGTAATAGTTTCTGATCCCCAATCCTTTGCAAAATGATATAAAGATATTGCCATCGAACTGGGTGCCGTTATCTGAAACAATGGCACAGGGCAACCCGAATCTTGTGACTATGCTCTTCCATACGAACCTTTTAGCATCGATTTCCCTTATGGTTGACAAAGGCTCCGCTTCTACTCATTTGGTAAAGTAGTCAGTCGCTACGATGAGAAACCTTTTATTGCCCGGAGCTCGGGGCAGAGGTCCGACGATGTCCAGTCCCCACTGAGCAAAGGGCCACGGTCTGGTGATGGTTGCGAGATCTTCGGCTGGCTGGTGGATGATGGGGGAAAACCTTTGACACTTGTCACATTTCAGGACGTACTGGGCTGCATCTTTCTGCATGTAAGGCCACCGGTATCCTTGTGTGATGGCTCGGTGTGCTATCGACCTTCCGCCGACATGACTTCCACATATCCCCTCATGGATTTCGAACAAGACGCCCTGTACTTGGTCCGGATGGACGCAGTGTAAATGTGGACCTGTAAAGGAACGTCTGTAAAGCTCCTTACTTGGTGACAACCAATACCTGAGAGATGTATGTTTGATTTGCTGAGCTTCAGTCTTATCTTTTGGTAGTTCGTCTTTCTCAAGGTAAGAGATGATTGGGTCCATCCATGATGGTCCCAGCTTTTCAACTGTTAGAGCTTCCTCCTCCTCCCTAAAGATGTTGGGTTTGGCAAGGGTTTCCACATTGATTGTCCTTTTCGATCCAGACTTCAAAGCTGTGGCCAAAGTTGCTAAGGCATTCGCATGTGAGTTGTTGTCTCGGCTGATTTGTCGAAGCTTGTAGCTTTTGAATTGGCCGAGTAGTTCCTTGGCTTTTGCTAGGTATTATGTCATTCTGTCGTTCTTTGCTACGTATTCTCCTGTAATTTGGTTTACAACAAGTAAGGAGTCCGGATAGATGACGATTTCAGGAATTCGAAGTTCAATGGCCCGACGTATTCCGGCGAGCAAGGCCTCTTATTCAGACTCATTGTTGGAGGCAGTGAATTCGAGCTTGATGGCTTGTTCAATGGTTAAACCGTCAAGTGTGATGAGTGCGATGCCTGATCCTGCCCCCCGGTCATTGGAAGCTCTGTCCACGTAGAGTTACCAATAATCAGTTTATTCCCAAAGGTCCAGGGGGAATTCGTGTTGCGGTTGGCCAATTGCTGGAGTTTGTTGTACCTCTATTGATATCTCGACAGAGAACTCGGCAACAAAATCTGCAAGAATCTGCCCCTTTACTGCCGATCTAGGTTGAAACTTGATGTCAAATTCTCCTAATTCCACGGCCCATTTTGCAATTCTTCTAGAGAAGTCGGCCTTCCTTAGAAGAGGTTTAAGCTGGTGGTTAGTAAGGACATTGATGGTGTGAGTTCTGAAGTAATGCACCAACTTGCGGGATGCTACTATCAGTGCAAGTGCCAGCTTTTCGAGAGGCAGGTACCTGCTCTCGGCCCCGAGAAGGGTTTTGCTGACGTAGTAGACTGGGAATTATTGCCAATTTTCTTGCCTAAGTAGGACGGCGCTGACTGCATGGTCCGACACTGCAAGGTAGAGGAAGAGTTCCTCGTGCTGAACGGGGGTGGAGAGCAGGGGTGGTTTGGTTAGGTAGTTTTTTAGATCGATAAGGGCAGAGTCACATTCTGGGGTCCACTCGAACCGTTCTTGTTTCTTTAAAAGCTGGAAGAAGGGTCGGCACCTGTCCGATGAACGGCTGATGAACCTGTTGAGTGCTGCAGCCATTCCTGTCAGTCTTTGTACCTCTTTGGCATTCCTTAGGGCTTGAATGCTCTGAATAGCACTAATCTGCCGTGAGTCCACTTCAATGCCCTGATGCGTGACCAGGAACCCCAGAAACTTGCCTGAGCTGACCCCGAAGACACATTTTGAAGCGTTCAGCCTCATTCTCTGTTTCCTCCAAGACAGCATCCACATGTTGGGTAGCAGCCCTTCTCCCCTTTTGGACGACAGGCCGGCAATTTGGGTTAACATTCAGGTGATGACAAGCAACATCAGCGCCGATCCCAGGCATGTTATAAGGGGTCCAGGCGAATACTTCCAGGAAGTTCGTCAACAACTCGATGAGGGATTTTTCCTCTTGTTTGGACAGAGAGGTGCCGATGACGAAGTATTTGTCTCCCTGTCGATCAATGTATATCTTCTTCAGGTCCTCCACAACTTTGTTCTCGGGTGTCTGTCCTACATCATCGATAGTAGGGGTATCTTCATGCAGCTCCATCATCTACACTTTCTCAGGCTTTGTCTTCGTCGTACATGCTGTTAGGAAACATTGTTTGGCAGCCACTTGGTTTCTCCTGATTTCTCTAACTCTTGCTGGGGTCGAAAACCGAAGCAACTGATGGTATGAAAATGGAACGGCCTTCATGAGGTGCAGCCAGGTTCGTCCCATGATGGCATTGTAGGGGGAGGGTACATTAACTACTAGGAATTCGGTTTGCAATGTGATTCCTCCTGCTGTTACAGGAATCGTCACCTTCCCCATAGGCCAGACTAGGTCCGAGCTGAATCCGACCAATGGGTTAAGTGACGGTTGGAGGTCGGACTCGTTAAGTCCCAATTGCTTGAACAGGCTGTAGTACATAACTTCGGATGAACTCCCCTAGTTAATAAGCAGTCTTTTAACGTCACAGTTCGCCATTCTTAACGTAACAACCAAGGCATCATTATGAGGAATCTGCACTCATGCGAGATCCTCATCGGTGAAAGAAATTAATACATGGCGACTGCCGACTTTTGCTTTCTTACTAGGTTGTTGTACCTGCATCACTTCCCTTAAGTGTGCAGCTTTCTGTATCTCGGCTCGGTACCTATGTTGGTCGACGATTCCTGATTCAGCCGAACCGTGCAACACATTGATTACTTGAACCGGCCTTGATTCTGGTTCCTACCGGGCTGCGTCCTCTACCCGCGATTGCTCGGCTCTATTCTTTGTCTTCTCCAAATCAATGAATTGGTCAAGGTGGCCTGCTTTGGCCAAGTCTTCCAAATGAGTTTTCAGATACCGACACTGCTCCGTCTTATGCCCCTTCTCACGGTGGTATGAACAGAACCTCTTCTGGTCCCTGGTCGCTGGGTCTCCTCCCAACTTTGGTGGCCACTTGAAGAAGGGCTTATCACGGATTTGGGGCAATATCTTATAGATGGGGTCCTTAAAGACTGTATAGACCCCCTCAGTTACCCTTTTTCCTCGGCCGCTATCTTCTGACCGGGATTTCTTGGCATCTTTCTTATTTGTCTTTTCGGTAGCAGTGCCGACCTTTGCCGGTGCTATCTGGGGTGTGTCTTCGTCCAACCGCGCATAGCGCTCGATCCTCAGCATTAGTTCCTATATCGTGAGAGCTGGTTTCTTCATCAAGGACTGTCGCAAGCGATGCTCCCTGGGAAGGCTGATCTTGAACTCAGTTACAGCTAATTGCTCGCTGCACTCGTCAATTTCGTTATAAGCTTCCCAGTAGCATCGAGCGTATGCTCGCAATCCTTCCCCTTCCTCTCCTCTTTTCGTAATGTCAGCAAGAAATCAACCTCCTTCGATTGTAAGCTGTTTGCTATGAAATGAGCTGTAAAAATCTCCGCAAGTTGCCTCCAGTTAGAAACGGACTTTAGTGGTAATTTATCAAACCACCGTAAAGCCACACTTCCCAGGCTAGAGGGGAAGATTCGACACATTAGTATCTGGTCATCGCACCACACTACCATATGCTGTTTGTAATGCCAAACATGGTTAATCGGGTTAGTCTTCCCGTCATAGAGGGTGAACTTTGGTGGGGTGAATTTTCAAGGAATTGGGTGCGATTCAATCTCCTCAGTGAATGGCGAGGATGCAATCTAATTAAGGACCTTTTTCATCAGGTCATGGGCTGTGCGCTCCTTTGTTTGCTGCCTTCTATCCTCCTGCTTTTCGTTATACCAATTCTCCCAGTCCTCTCGCAGCCGACCTCCTTCAGCTGGATTATTATTTGGCGGGGTTTGGCTCCTTCTCCTTCGCCGATCTGTGCGCCTGTTAACGCAACGCCCGGTACTAGGGGTGTAACTCCCTCTTACCCGCGTCGCTGGATCGTCCCTGGAGCCAGTAACCTGCTCCTGATCTGGGAACCTCTCTCTCCCGCGCCCATTTCTTCCAGAGAACGCCTCCCTCATGGCCCGAACTTGGGAGGTGAGGTAGGCTATCTCTTCTCCGGGCCACCGAATTTCTCTCTCCGCCGCATGGAGCATATCCTCACTCGGGATCCGTCCACTAGAGGGCGACGGAGCAAGGTTCCGAGGGTGGTTCCTGCGGAAGTTTCTGTCCCTGACATAGCCCGTATCCCTCCGCATTTCATCTGGTGCTTCCTGGTGGCTTTCAGCGGGCGTTTGTATCTCCGACCTTAGTGTTCTCCTTCTTTGCCGATCTACTGGTGTAGATTGGCAGTGCGCCGAATTGGTCTAGCCTTTACTGGAGGAGGCTCCGAAGCCTCTCCCGTCGTGGTTCTCTCCCCTATGTCTCCGGTTGTTTAGACTCATGGTTTTTCTAAGCCTTTCCACAGACGGCGCCAGTTGTAGGTGGGATTTTTTGAGAAGGCTGGGCCGAACTCTCAAGCCCCAAATGCATGAGTCCAAATTCTTCCTACAAGACAAGGAGGTTAGAATGGGTCGACCCTTGGAGGGCCGATCACACTCCGACGATTAAGTTAGCAAGCTTAATCGATAAAGATGAATGAAAGTTGTAAATAGTTGGAGTTAACTGTCCATACCTGGCTCTCGATACCTTGGGTATTTATAGAATATTTGAGGGAGTGTGCTCTGCCTTGGCCTACCAGCAGGTTCTCATGGCTTGCTGGGTAGGCACCATCATTGACGCTGCCTGATTATTTATAGGGTCTGGCGCACCGTCGTGGAGGATTCCGGCTGACCGGACGTGCACGTCGACGTCGCGTGGGCAGCCGCTTGCGCATTTAATACGAGTCAACTCTGCATTTAATGCTCAAAGACTGCTAGCGGTTTGGGCCCGCTTTTCGCAGTTTGGGCTATGCTGGGAAGGAGGTCGGCAGTCAAAGCTGGCATTCCCTCTAATTCTGATCTGGGCCTGCCAATCAGCCCCAACTTTAATTTGCGCAGATTGGGCCTCACCTATTGGGTTGGGCCGGGGGTTATTCCCCCACAGATACTATGACACAAATGATTGTCGGTCACCCCGTAACATGTCTCCATGTTTTTTCTAAACTGATGCAAGTCACAGTTACGATCTATTCGTAACTGGCAGTTCTGGTTATGGGGGCCACAATATTCACAGTGGATGTGCTGGTTCCACTTATGGTGTCGGCCCGTCACTATTTACACAGGTACCCGGATTTTATCCACTGCCGGTGTATAGTCCTCATGCTAATGCTACGGGTACCCATGACACAGATGATGGGGGAGCACAAGTTGATAAGGACGAGCAATAGAAGGTGGGTCTTTGTAGAGGACGGAGACATAGACGGGGTCGAATATGTTATACTGGGAGCCATTTTTAGACTTTTGTATTGTAAAAAATATTTTTATTCGTACACATTTGTGGCATCTTTTTTATTTGCATGTTTTATCTATTGTATTCTTTCATCTTACTATTACGGTTACAGTTAGGGTTAAGGCAACAGTTACAGTTAGGGTTAGGGTTAAGACTAGGCCTAAGGTTAGAATTACGGTTAGGGTCACAAATACAGTTAGGGTTAGAGCTAGGGCTAGGATTAGGATTAAGATTAGGGCTAGAGTTAGGATTACGGTTGGCTTTCTTTTTTTTTTTTTTATTTGGTTAGCTGCTGCGGTGCTAGTTCAGTTTTAATGACTTGTACTTTAATAGGAGATATGTTAGGACACAAAACTTAATAGATGTATACATAAGACTAATATGCATGTGTGCACACAAATTCACATATTACTGTTGTTATCACATATTGCCTATATAATGTTGTCAGCACATATTACCAATATACTATTGTGATTACATGATGAAGTGGTAAACCATACATCCATAGATGCCGAAGCGAAAAGTCAAGGATGGGGCATTGTCGAGTCGTTCGGTTTCAAGCGCTGATATGGATGAATACCAAACCTCAGCCATCCATATGGTGCATACATACACGGACCCAATCGGTAACAAATGATATGACCGAAAGTGTTGCTTTCTCAACAAACCTATTTTAATGCACGATACGATGGGTCTGGTTAGTAACATCTTCATTGGTGATGCATGTTTATAACCACTCCGCGGGATGACCGTTGATGAAAAGAAGTTGCCGTGGGAAGATTTATTCGATAAACGGTGTGAACAAGAGATGTATTGCCGATGACATGGCGTTCGTGTCCCAAAGGCCCAATCAGCTAAGTTGTTCAGCAAGAAATCACCTCGCAACGAGGTCATAAAAATGCTTGATAGATACCATTTAACAGAGTATGCGAAGATACAATGTGTTGATCCAACACAACGAATAATAGAAATTATTAAAGATCCATTAATGGTTTCTAACCCAGAACTTTCAGACTTCTCAAAAGAAGAAGGCAACGATGACTTTGTTAACTATCTACCTAGTAGCCTTCGCATTAGTGGCAAACTACTATGTTGTTATGAATATGGTCTATAAAACTTGTTCCTGTTTGTAGGGTTAGGGCTCCGGTTAAAGCATTGGTGCCTTAGGTTTGCTACGGTTAGGATTTTGGTTGCTATGAATATTGTACAACATTCTACCAAAAATGTGTGCTTAATAAATGTTTTTCTTTTTCAATTAGTAAATAATTTAACATTACAAAAATTTCAAATTATTTTCATTTAAATTAGTAAGTAATTTTTAGGCATTTAACATAAAATTATTTTAACACAATTTTTAATTTTTTTTCACAATTCATACATTTTTTTAAAGAAATCATAAATTATTTAAATAATTCATAAATTGTTTTAACAAAAATTCTAACAATTCGGCATGTTGTGCGGCATTCAATTGTTTTACATTACTTTGGCCTTCAACTTTTAAAATTAATAATAAACTTTGAAAACCATTTTGTTTTGGAAGAAAAATACTCAAGAAATAGTCTTAAATTATATTTCGGGAAAATAAAGTAGTAAATAAAAACACAATTATTAATTGCGTAAAACAATTCTTTTTGGAACAAAAAACACCCAAGAAATGGCATTAAATTATATTTGGGGAAAAAATTAGTAAATAAAAAACTTTATTAAAAACGTAATATGTTGGCGAACAAAAGAAGTGGGGCAGGGGGATTTATTAGCGGACAAAATGAGGGAGGGATTTATTGACGGAGTTTCAGGCATCAAATGCAAAAACGCAGTTGCTGTGTTTTTGCAGAAAAATGTAGTTGCCCTTGCAGAAAAACACAATTGGCAACTGTGTTTTTTTGCAGAACCACCAAAAATGTAAGTAGCAACTGCGTTTTACACTATTTTGGGATTATCTTTTGCCAATTTCACATTTGGGGAATAAATTTAAAAAATTAAAGTATTTTGGTAAAAAAACCCAAAAAATCATAACCATTATGTTGACTTATTTCGCGACATAATGGATTGGATGAATAATTTTGCAGTTAATTTTGCAAAATGGGTTAGGGTAAGCAATTAATACATAACTTTTTGTAACGCGTATACACGACTAAATAATCTCAAGAGAATGATAAGATAAGTAATCAAAGGATCTAGAATAAGAGGCCAAGTTATAAATTTACCTCTCTAAAATTCCTACGAAACAACCGATATTGTTTAGTAACAGAGATCTTGAGTTCTACTACTTGTTGAGATTCTTTGTTAGTTGGACTTTCTCAAATAAATGATCACTGTAATTATCTTCTAAAGATTGGTGAAAAATATACCATTCTGTGAAACAAATGTAGCCATATTTGTATATACAATTCTCTTTGTTATGTAGTGTAAGAAAAATACATGTTAGGTGTTCACCCTTATTCTACCCCTAGGATATCTCTTGTCACAATGTCTTGTTTGAATTAGCTTATTATTTATTTTATTTAAGTAACATATAGTTTTTTTACTAACTTCTTTTTGTGGCCAGCAGGGATAATGTATAGTTACAAAAATAAGAAGTGAAAATGGGAAACATTAAAAGAAACGTAAGCGGTAAACGTGACGATAAAAAAATATAAAAAAAACGAAAAGCGAAAAACGATGAAAAAACTTAATAAGAATTTAAGATTATCAAATAAATGAACTTTTAAAAAATATTTAATTTAATTTTTAATTTAAAATTTTTGTTATTTTTTTTTATTAGTTGTTTGCAATTCTCCTGAGATTTTTTTCAACTTCTATTAAGAAGTGATAAATCTACAGCCAAGTTAGAGGGAATCACGGTTCCTGTCTTGCATGCTGGGGCCATTCATGTGAGAGGCATAATTATGAAACCATAAAGTTTTACTTTATACTTGGTGCTCTCTTTTATATTTATCAAAATTGCAAATATTGATTTTGTTGCCTTTTCCTTTTCTCTTAAGCCGTATTTGCATTAGTGTCAATTTATGACTACTTTGTTTGTTAAAGTAATTAAAATAGCACCACTTTGTTGTTAAAGTAATTAAAAACATCTAAGATTTTTGTTAGTTTATTAGGGCTTGAAGCCTTGAACTAAGAAATAAGCGAAGTGAAATTATTATTAGCACATTAATAAGTAGTATCCATTTTGACTATAAAGAAAAAGAAAGATCATATTCATACAAAATTATTATATAAAAAATTATATTAAAATAATGTCACAAATAATTTTTTAAATTATGAATTAAAATGATAAGCGTTTTATTGTGAAATGACCACAAATAGATACGTTATTGTGGGTCCGTTTGGTATATTTTTTTTTTATAATTTTTTTTATTTTATTTTTTTGACTTATAAAAAATTTCTATTTTTAACAAAAATTTGTTGACTTTTTTTTTATAAACTAAAAAAATCAGCTAAAAAAAAAATTAAAAAGTCAGAAACCTATGTATCAATCAACATCTCAATTGGTAACCAATAAAAGAAGGATTTTTCTCTCAATCTAAACCGTTGGATCATTGGGACCCATTGTCAAAACCGACATAAGCCATGTCCCTCAACGTCCGCCGGTGTCATAATCCTAATCCTAACCACCGCTCCTCTCCACTCTCTCTAGGGACACGTTTGTCATTTTTCCACATAACAGCGACGTATCATGCACGTTTCCCAAAAAACCCAAACCAAAACGCTGAACACGTACTTTCCCTGTACATCCACCCGCACCAGATCCAAAACACCCCCCCTGTGATAGAAAATAGTCGTTTTTTTGGCTACTTCTCTCTTCATATCTCTCTCTCTTCCTCTATCATCTCCGAGCATATACCGGATCGAACCCCTTCATTCCTCTATCGCTCCTATACATATATACACCGTCGATTCCTGCGCCTCGAAGACCTTCTTTTTCGCAATTCTGTTTCTCAAGAAACCCACCGATCCTCCATAACCCGGGAATTGAATTCTAGGGCTTTTTTTTTTTTTTTTTTTTTTTCATTTTTTCTTGATATGGAGTTATGCGCAGAGAATGCATTTCGCTTGAATTATTGGCTTTGAATGATGTATCCATTGTAGAACACGATGTCCGAGAGATCGACCCAATTTTGAGTGGAAATGGCGGTCTCCCCAGTCAAGTTCTTGTTTGGTTTCCTACTCGCCTCAATAATTTTATGGCTGCTTTTCATGTAAGTCATCAAATTCGACTTTATACATGCATATATATATATGTGTGTGTGTGTGTGCGCGCGCATAGATACGGAGAGACTTGTGATCGGCTTTATGTTAGTTGCTCCAGTGCTTTGCCGTTGATCATGCATTTCTAACTTCGTAGAGAGATGTTTCTTTGTTGAATTTGGGGTTTTACTTTGTGGTTTGAAGTGTTCTGTGGTCGCATTTAGCTTATATTACTTTGTTTATTTATTTATGGAGTCAAACCCCACGCAACCCGATAAAAAACGAGAAGCGAAGGTTGAAGCTTATAAACTTACGCACACAATCCACCGATGTGCGAACCAGCCCAACACAAAACCCCATATGGTCTTGGGCCCGAAATCCCCACATGCACTGGGTGCACACCCAAGGATCGGAGAACGTGCAGCAGGCCAGTAGTTTGGTTTTTTTATTTTTTATTTTTTATGAAGTCAAACCCCATGCAACCCGTTAAAAAAGGGAAGCGGAGGTTGAAGCTTATAAACTTACACACACATTTCCCACGAATGTGGGAACCTTATATTACTTTGTTGAGTCATGAAGAATTGAGAAAAAAGATGTTATGATTGTTTTTCTCCCCTTTTGTTTATTTAATGTTTGAAAATAATGGGCAACACTGATGTAACCTCCACTAAGTAAGAAATGAGAAAGGACAAAGGGGAATAATGAATGGAGAAGGAGAAATAGAAAGTGATTTTGTTTTTTGATTAGTCCCAAAGCGTATGTTTGCTACAAAATAGAAAGTTGAATTTTTATGGTTAATTTTTTTGTGATAGTAGAATGAGAAGGATTCTTTAAGAGCTATAGGGGTTGAGGCAAGATAACCTGTTTTCCATTAGTGTTTATGATCATTATGGAGGTGTTTAGTTGTATGATTGGAAGGTTGGTGGCTGACAGTAGATTGAAGGGCCTTTATGTTGGTGATGGCTGTGGTAGATTGGAGGGTTTTTAGGTTGGTGGTAGAGGGGGAGATGGTGAAGGTGACACCTTTGTTATTTGCTGATGATATCCTGATTATCAATGGGGCAAAAGAGGAGGGTATTGAGGCAAGGTGGGGGCTTCAGATCAATCTAACAAAGAGTGAGATTATTCTGGGTGCGGATGTGGGTGATGTGGACATCCGAGCATGTAGATGTATATTTTTTTAATCCCTATTTACTATTCCTATTTCACTGAGAAGGCTTGAGAAATGGCTGAGGGGTTTTCTTGAGGGAGTCTAGGGGAGAAGTTTATGTATCATCTTGTTGATTAGACGAGGTGTGCTTATCATTGATTGGGGTGGTCTAGGAATCCAAAATTTGAAGACGTTTAATAAGACTTTGTTAAGAAAGTGGTTTGAGGTTTGCTTTGGAGAGGGGGAAGTTGTGGAGAAGGGTGGTCGATGAATTGATGTGAAATACGAGCATGGTTGGGAAATTAGTTCATGGACGCTAGTAGGGGGAGTTTGGAAAGGTATCATGGAAGTGAGAGATGAACTTTCAAAATACAAGGGTTTCAGGGTCGAGAGTGGGAGGAGATTGTTGTTTTGGTAATATTCTTGGTGTGTCTAGAGGCTATTGAGAGAAGCTTTTCCTGATTTGTATGGTACTAGGGACAACCCGTGCTTACGGCACTCCTCAACAAAATTTAAATTTAATTTGAATTGGCTTCCCACAAACACACCCAACATCCAATTCTTGGATTCAATAATACATTCTAGAGAGAAACAAAGTTCTAAAGAGAAAAATAATGAGATCTTTCAACTTAGAAAATGTAATACTGAATCTTTAAAAGACATGCTTCTTTTGAAAAAATAAGAGGAGAATTTAAATTTCAAAATTCAACTTATAATCTACCAGTTAAGAGTACAAACAGCCCAATCAGAGTACATATATAAATAACCATAGTGAAAATTATATGAACATTTTCTAACTATCTTCAATTAACCCTCAACTAACATGTTGCCAAAAACAAAACCCAGTTCTCTGAATCACTAAAGACAATTGTAGTCAAATTAAAATAGAAGAGATGATGGGGTAAGGAGACTCAGGACATGACTCATCAATGACATCAATTCTTCCAAGAAGTCTGAGTTGCTCCAAAGACTTAGTAAAAGAACAAACAGATCTAAACCATAAAAACATAAATGTACTAAACTTGAACCGACTTGCACTTGCAAGAGTATTAGCAATTCTACTTAAACTTAACATAAATCACAAAAGCATAAAATAAATTTGAAGCAAAATAAGAATTTTTTTTTATTAAACTTGCAAAAGTTTTAGCAATTCTACTTAATGGCAATTCACTGATGAGAATACTAATAAACTAACATGACTGTATAGCAGCCAATTACGTCGAGGAGAAACTCAACCAGTGAGGTTATGTAACCAAATTAAAAACCAATCTCATAATTTAATCACATACTTTGCGATCAATCAAAACAAAATTAAAACCCACCCTGTTGAAAATTCATAATTAATCAATCAAAACAAATTCAAACCCAAAAAAATAGAGCACAATGAAAAGAAAGAACCCTGGTCTTTGGCTTTTAGTGTTGAGTTGAATGTTAGCACTATTTTCTTGATTGTCTGCATACCATAAATACATCACATTATAAATTTCAAGACTTTACACCCACACAAAGAGACCTGAAAATGACAGACAGTGGTCTGCCATTGTATCCAATTATTGCCATACAACACACAAACCCACTCCTCTCTCTCTAGCTTTCACCCACTCCATTGACGCTCAGTGTGAGGGAAACCCAACCAATCACTTAGCCAGCCCCCATGGCCGAACCATCGTTTTGCCACCTAGAGACCCATCGTGGTACCTTTGCCAAACCAATTTTTCTTGACCTCTCCATCATTCCCACTTCTCGGTTCTCTAGCACTTATCATAGAGGACATCAAACAAATAAGCAGAAATCTGAAATTTTAAACCATTTTAAAATTGCTCTACACAGAACTTGAAATTTGGAAGATGTCCAACAATATTGCAGTAAAAAAAGAAGCAAAAGTCTGGAAGTTTTACCGTTTTATACTTGCTCCACAAAAAATTTCTTGAATTTTGTAAGATGTCCAACAACATTAAAATAAGGAGGGTGTTTTAGTAAGAGAGAGGTGTTGATGTGTTTTTTTTTTTTTTTTTTGGCATCTTGACCAAGTGCCTTGGTGAAACAGTCGATAGTACTAATCAGGGTGTCAAAGAAGATGGTGACTTTCTTCTTGTCGTCGTCGACTTCCAGCTCCGCCACTGCAACACGACGAACCGCTAATCAAAGCCCCCACCGAAGTCTGCAGAGGCGGACAAACACGTGCAATTGGTCCATGCTCCCTCTCTGCAAGATCGTGCTCATCGGATCGAATGGCGATACCTTCACCGACTCTATTGTAGGTGGGTGTGCTTCTAGAGTGAAAGGGTGTGCGGTGGAGAAGGAATAATGGGTTTTTGTAAAACGAGAGTGTGCTTTGGTTGAGGGAAAAAGAAAGTGGTGAATACTGTTCAGACTTTGCATTGTAAGATTTCCCCATGGAGTAGAAGGTTATGGTGGTGGCCATGGTGGTTGTTGGGGATGGGCCAGTTTGGGGTACTGGGGTGTGGTAAAGGCTTGGAGAGAGAGAGAGAGAGAGAGAGAGAGAGAGAGTCTCTGGTTGAGAAAAGATTGAATGATGGATTGTGGCCATGGCTCTCTCCGGTGGTGGAGTGTGATGCCTCTAGCTCTTTGGTTTGGTTTTGGATCTCATTCTGTAATCTGTATGAGAGTAGGATTTAACGTACATTTTCGTCTTACCGTCGTTGACTTCCAGCTCCGCCATAACAACACCACGACACTGTTGAAGAAAGCCGCCACCGAAGTCCACAGAGCCAGACAAACACGTTCAACTGGTCAATGCTCCCTCTCTGCAAGATTGTGCTCATCGGATCAAATAATGGGTTTCTGTAAAAAGAGAGAGTGCTTTGGTTGGGGGGAAAAGAAAGCGGTGGCTACTATTCAGACTTTGCATTGTAGAATTTCCCCATGGAGTAGAAGGTTATGGTGGTGGCCATGGTGGTTATTGGGGGTGGGCCAGTTTGGGGTATTAGGGTGTGGTAAAGGCTTGGAGAGAGAGAGAGAGAGAGAGAGAGAGAGAGAGAGAGAGAGAGAGAGAGAGAGAGAGAGAGAGAGAGAGAGAGAGAGAGAGAGAGAGAGAGAGAGAGAGAGTGTGTGTGTGTGTGTAACACCTTAGAATTCTTACACTCACTAAGTTACGCTCACTTCAAAATTATCTTTTATGCATATATTGATTTCATGCTAATACACAACTAAAGAGGAGCAAATGGTAGCGGTACTTAGCAATGTAATTATTAAAGTATTACTCTACTTAGATGAGAGGAGAATAAAGTTTCTCCACTTGATAAGTGAGATGATTATTTTCTCCTAAAGAGGAGCAAATGGTGGCAGCACTTAGCAATGTAGTCATTAAGTATTACTCCACTTAGATGAGTGAAGAATAAAGTTTCTCTACTTGATAAGTGGGATGATTATTTTCACCTAAATGATAATGAAAGTTAGCCCACTAAATTAGTGAAAAATAAAGAATTAGTAAAGTACTATACTTACTTTCTTTACTTCATTCTATAAATAGTACATGTAGATGAGAGGGTTTGAATACAAGTAAGCCTAAGCATAGTGAAGAAGAAGAGTGAAGGTTAAGAGGTTACTCTTGAAGATTAAGTTCCATATTTAGAAGAGGAATTCTAAGCATTAAGCACTTGAGGTGAGTGATGGTATATTTGGAGTAAACGTACATATTTCCAATGCAAATATTCTTTTTCTACAATTTATATTTGAACAATACATTTTCAAAGCAAATAATTTAAACAATACGTTTTCAAAACAAATGATAATATGTCTATGTTACTCTTCAAAAATAGTTATTATATTTTGATGCTAAGCCTTGTATTATTCTATCAAGAAAATCTATGGATTAAGTTTTGTATACAATGAATATGATTTGAAAGCTATATGTGCCATACTAGGAGGTCCTACATCAAAGGTATTTAAAATAAGCCAAAAACTTGATATGATTAGGAAGACGTTCTTCGAGAATTTTTGTCATTCTGTTACGTATTACTAGTGCATATTTTTTGTTACGGATTTTTCGTTTACTCGAGATCATGAGTACATTATGAATTATATATATAATGTTGATATTTAGATGCTTTTGCAAGTATAAAACTAAATTAGCATCTTTTGAAAGATATGATTATATTTAGTATATGAATATCCTTTTACTTGTTTCAAGATCTTATGCAAATGGTATTTATGTCATATGTAAATCAAGCCAATGGTATAGTTTGATACTTCAATTATTCTGTTATTCACTGGGTTGGTAGCTCATGTTTTCTTAAATATTTTCAGGTAACTAAGATTGAGAGTTTAAGTTTGAAAAGTTGTTGGTTAAGCTACCTATGTGTGAATGTCATGAAGACTCGCGTTATATTTTGATTTGTGATAAGTTTAAATTAGTAGATTTCCCTAAATTTGTGGTAAGACTATAGTTGTGTAATAAAATCGTGTTATGATGGTGACATAGATATTTGCTTTATGTTTACTGATAAATAAAAAAGTGAATCATGCTTCCACATTATATCAAATGTAGATTATCAGTCTTTTGGTTTAGTTCGGCCTTGGGTAGCTAAACTATTAACCGGTTATGATTCCTAATCCGCACAAGGTGGGTTTGGAGTTGAGAGAGAGAGAGAGAGAGAGGTGGGTCTCTGGCCCAGAGAAGATTGAATGATGGATTGTGGCCATGGCTCTCTCCGGAGGTGGAGAATGATGCCCCTACCTCTCTGGTTTGGTTTTGGATCTTAGTCTGTAATCTGTATGAGAGTAGGATTTAACGTACATTTTCATTTTGCATGCCACACCTTTCCAACAAACTTTTACAATTTGAACTAATGGCTGAGATGGGGGAAACTTTTTATCCAAGGGCTGGAGATGAATCTGAGTTACCAACCAATATGGACGGATTTGAGCGGGATTTTGAAGGTATGATAAGATGGGAAAAATGATTTGAGCCGTTCATCGTGGCAAAAATGGATTTGAACCATAGGATTTAAATGCCAAATAGGACATTTTCAAAAAATGATGTATTTTGTTATATAGATTGTGGCTATTCCATATACATTGGTGGCTGATTGTTGGACCTCATCTCCAATGGGCGTGGTATGGCCTCCTTTATTTACAAGGCTTTGCAGGACTTGGATGTGGAGTTAATCGAGGCATTTTTTGGGATACTTCAGGAGAGCCTGGTTTGGGAAGGGGTGGAGGACACCTTGTTTTGGAGAGGGCCTAAGAATGGAGTGTTCTCTGTTTCTTCTTTTTATTAGAGCCTTATTGGGGATGGGGATTCCTTCTTCCCATGGAAAGGCATTTGGCAATCAAAGCCTGCCTCAAAGACATTCTTCTTTTTATTGGTTCCCCTCAAGGTGGTTTTTTCTGCTTGTATGACAGCCCGTGAAGCTACTCTATGATGGATAACTTGAGGAAGAGAGGTAAAGACATGAGGGACTTGTGTTGGGAAAGTGTGAATCATCTTTTATTGCATTGCCCTGTGGCTACAATGTTTTGGGTTGTGGTGTTTTCTGTGTTTAGGTTGGGGTGTGGTGTTTCCTTGGTGTAGGGGTTACTCTAGGGGTCATGACAGGCATGTTAGAACGTGCACGTGAGCGCACAACACACATAAATACCAAGTTGTCAGTCTCTAAAAGTGCCCACCGCTGGTGAATCATTGAACAAATGGAGTGCCTAGATTTTATCTGTCCAAATTTGATGTATTATTTTTTTTTATCCTTTAAATAACACCTTATTTGAACAGTAATCTATTATAGGACTTCTAATGACTTTACCAGTTGCCCTCATACTAGAACATTCTCTCACCTTGTGGTTGATATTTCTTTAGTGAACAAAGGTGTATTGAGATACTTGATGTCAAGTATTGTGAGTCTACTAGAAAAAGGATAATTGAAATACAAATCATATGGAGGAAAAGTATTGACATATATTTTTAGGTGTGTAATTCAAGGCCTTCATGTTGGACTCCTATATCTTTGTTGACAGTCAGCATTTGTCCATAATCCATAAATCATAGCTATTTTTGATCAATTAATTTGGTCTTTTGCAATTATTTCATTCATCTGTTGAGGTGAATTCTTTAAAAATGACGTGAATATTTCATTGATTGTTAATAATCATTCTTAGCTTTGTTGGTGGGTGCTTTTGATTTACCGTTCTTGATTCATAGTTCAAGATTATAGCATTGTCTATGTTATACTCGTCATCATAATCACAGCCATTTAAATTCAAGAGGTTTGAATTCACTTGGTTCCATTTCGATTTTAGATCACTTATTATACATATTGTTTCAGGTTTGCTTCCAGGTTGTTGGCTTGGATCCTAAGCCGGATCATGGGAGCATCTGTAGGATTTCGGGTTGGTGGATGGAAATGTTTAAGGGATGTTGTTGTCAAATTCAAAAAGGTTCTTATTTTGCTTCAGTCATTGAGTTCCTTATATTGTTTGAGCTGGAATAAGCATTGTGGAATGTATGCTTATGTGCTATTTTCAATTCAGGAATCATTGTTCTGTGATTAGACAAGTAATTAATTACTGAAATCTGTTTTGTTTTCAATCCAAAAATATGTACTTCTATTTAGTGGATAGTGTGTGTTTGGGTTGTACGGATTTTATTTGGATGTATAGTTAGCTAAATAGGTTTGGTATTTGAGGAATACACCCGTTTTATGTAACTTTTACTGGAAAGCAAAGTTTTGATTATGATTTATCATTTGTATTTTAGAGTTTCCACTAGAGGACTTGTGATCTGGTTCATATCTCACATGTGACACTACTGGATGGTATGGTTTGAAGAAAACTAACTGCAAGTCTCCCTTTGTGAATTTGTCCACGTAGCTGTGTGTTTGTACTGTACTTGTCAGGTTAAGGTATTAGAAGAGGGAAACAATATTGGTTGTAATTTAAAAGTTATTTTACCTCAAAGAAAAAAGAAAAAAAGAAATCATTCTACCTTAAAATACATCTTTAATTCATGTTAAATTCTGAGAACATTAGATTTACAAATACTAATATAAAAAGAGAATATTAGATGTACAAATGATGTTGATACTCAAATCTTATTTAATTATAAGTATGTTTAGCATACGATAGGACCTGCATGTCGATCATATCTTTATATTCAATTTTGCTTACCGAAAAAGAAACTGCATTTTACTATAAAATACAATAGTGGGGGCTTTCTTGGCCTGGAATTTAATTCAAGGGAATGTGAATATCTCAAGTACTTTCGGAGAAAGAATCAGAACGGCATATATGTTCAAATTACTTATATATCTATCCATTAAAATCAACCTAGGATGGACTTCTAGACATTTTATACAATGTGTAGTAATCATGGCTTGTGCCATTATCAAGTCCATACAATGTTAGAGAGAATTCTGAAACTCTCTCTTATAAGCTGAGATATGGAAAAGAAAATGATATCAACAGTTATAAAGAAGGTTTTGGAGGCCATTATATTTCGTTTACTTGTTACCTAAGAAGTACGGATACGAATTCAGGCACAAATACGGACACGGGACATGACAATTTTCAAAAAATAAAGACACGGACACAGCAGGAATTTGACACAAAAATATGTTCTTATATATTTTTATGTGTAATATATATGAATGTAACATCCACATGTCATCAAAAAATGTCCTAAATATGTCCTACTCCAATACATGTCGCTGGAGTATCCTAGCCGTGTCCATTGAAAAATGAATAAATAAAAGGACATGCCAATTGGTGTGTCTAACATGTATATCAGCATGTCCGAGGATGATACGTGACCGAGACGTGTCGAGCACAGATACGGCACCCTAAGCGGAATGTCCGTGCTTCCTAACTTGTGACCAAAGGTTGGTATAATAGTGGAGTTTAGGGTTTGTAAATGATCAAGAAATAGAGTACGTGTTAAGTATTATAATAAAATCTATTCAGCAGCAAACTTGAAATATAAGGAAATAAGTATTTAAATGCTAGAACGGACATTTTCCTTTCAATCAAATAGACTTCTTTTTGGTCAAGGGCCTCTTATTTTTATATTTGTTCAGCTATGAATACATACAGCATTGACGGCACTTGAGAATAGAAACTATATGAAGGAAGGAGTTGGGCTTGTGTTATAGGATTTAAGGGTAGACAAAGGGTTTGGAAGATTTGGTTGTTGGGTTTGAAAACTTACAAAAACCGACACTGAATTAGAAGGAAGTATGGGAATGTCAGAAAGAAGTTAGGAACTACTTCCACAGCCCATTATACAGCACACTGGGGTTAGGACTGCATTACATGACCCACGAGAAAGCTGCTGAAAAATTCTCTGAACTGATTTGTTTTGAACCTAAAAACATATGTATATATAGGTTGGTTGAAGTTTGTCACTTACTAAGACTATGGCTGCAAACTGGAATGTTCAATCTTTGACTAGTAAAATTATTTAAACCAACTAACCATCGCAGACAAAACCCTAATGACATGATGCAATATAACATCCGTGGACCATCTTTACTTACATAAATCATTTACTTAATAATCTGAAAGGCACTTAGAATAGGACTTAGGGAAACTAAAGCTTGGATTATTGGATGTCCCAAGTGGTTGCTGCTTTGAAATTAAACCAATTTCTGAGATTTCTCTCATCTTTGAGCCAATTTTTTTTGAACTTCTTATGGACTACACTAATTCTTAAACTAAATTGAAGAGAGGACAGGAGAAGAGGGAACATTAGAAGGAAAAATAGAAGAGGGAGTATGTATCATGTCTTAAAGGTGTTAGTGTTAGCTAGCTCATCTATAAAGTTTCTAGGAAGTTGTACCAAGGACCTAGGATTGAATCTTGCCTTGTAATAAGATCAGTAGTTTAGGGGTGTGATGGTTGCTGCTCCTCTAGTGTAGTATGTCGCCAATTTTGGTCCCAAAACTTATTTACATAACTATATAAAAGACATTATTCGATTCAGTGCTTAAAAAGAAAAAAGTCAATTCTATAGATCAGCCAGATTACCAGCATTTATTACTGCAAGCACTAGCAGTCCTACAGACACCATTAGGAGAATAATGAATTTTAGGTCATGATTTTCATGGTGCTCATATTGGAAAATCATGGATGAATTAAGAATTTCTTTGTATCCGAACTTGTAACTGTTCTTGGTGAATTGTTTCTCAACATTGAACTTTTTGAGGGCCATATTCTTTATTAAATTATTGGCTATAATGTATCTTTAATGAATTCTTTTGAATGCCTATATAAAATGCTATGGCAATACTGGTCGCCACTCTGTACACTCGAATTATACAAAGGATTATACGCCCAAAGACACCCTTATATATTTATAGAGATATACAAACAAAAGATAGGGAAAAAGGGCATGCCTCCTTCAACTAATAATATAAAGAGACCAAAAGTATGCTATTCATATCACTGAATGAACTTTCCTTGCCATCAAAATACCTTCTATTCCTTTCTCGCCACGGGGCAGTCGCTCAAGCCCCCTTGTCATGGTCCTCAAGACATCCTTTTAGTAAAGCATGGTCCAAATCTCTCTGGCCATCGGTGAATGAAGCAGAAGGTGTTTTACACTTTTCCATACCACTTGCACACTAGTCTATCAAAAATGTACACATCTTCTTGAGATTATTAGTGGTCAAGATGGCTTTAGGCTGCCATCTAGGTGAAGAAAGCCACTTTGGTAGGAGCCTTAGAGTGCTAAATACCCTTCCAAGGGAAGTTCGTATCGCCTTCCCCAACAAGATGTTGGTCAAAAGAAGAAATTGTAAGCCACTTTGGTAGGAGCCTTAGAGTGCCAAATACCCTTCTAAGGGAAGTTCATATCTCCTTCCCCAACAAGATGTTGGTAAAAAGAAGAAACTGTAAACACCCCTTTTGAGGAACCCTTCCCAACCAGATCATCCTCACACTTGGCCCAACCCTGAGGGCTACTTGCATTCTTCATGCACCTGCACAGTGCACGCGCGCACACACACACACACACACACACACACACACACACACACACAAGCGTGCCACCGACTTGAACCTCATCGACTTAAAGCCTTGGGAACAAACCTTCAACATACTCAACCTCCAAGAATCTTTTGCTAGTTTTGTAATCCTTGGTAGCAATGAGCTATGTTACTGGAACTCTAAAAAAATGTAGGAGATACTCGTGTTGGACACTTGACACTTACTCTGACATGTGGGTAAGGGCATGAGTATGGATATGTGTAAGACATGTATTGTTGGATATTCACGTTAGCAATTAGAGTTTACCATGTAAGCCTAGATAACCCAAGTTTGGCATTTGAAACGTCTTCCTACTTGTATTGCAAATATTTTAGATAAACCTCTTAAAGGATGAGAAGGCATGGTATACTGCGATGTGGGATTTGATCAAAATTATTCTTTTACACCTTCGGAGAGTTCCGTCATTGTTGTGGGTCCTTTACTTCATTACATTGATGTGGATTGCTCTGCGAAATAGCAATAGAGCTTTTCCAGTCATTTGTAATTTGTGGTCTATTTAGACAACACCTGCTTCAAACATAGAAGTTGTAGAGAGAAAAAATTCGTGAAAATATGCATATAGCTCTCATATTATGCATAAAATGCTCTATAACTCCTTGTGAACTCTATTTTATCCTATAAAACAAGTGAACTATAGTAAGAAATATGTATAGTTTGTCGTGTCCCCATCCTTGGACATGGGAATTAGATGATTCCAATACTTAGACACGTACCTGCACCCAACACGCGTACCCGAGTCCATGTAACATAGGTAGTGTGCTATACTATTATAGTGAAGGCTTTCTATGTCAACTATTGTTGTTCTTGCCTTGCATATTAGTTGTAGTTTTTGAATTTTCATTAATAAAAAGATGTGATTGTTGCCTTTTGTTCTAGTTTTATCAAAGTTCATGGGAATTGTACAAGAGAAGAGTTGGAGTACGATATTTTTTTCCGATTACAGATTTATGCATCTCTAGGATCATGTTTTTCATGATGTTATGTCTTTGATAAATGTTATGTCTTTGATAATTCACAGGGTGCTGTTGAATCTGTATCTGTTGGTGAAATCAGACTCAGCTTACGGCAGTCCTTGGTTAAACTTGGGGTTGGTTTTATTTCTAGGGACCCAAAACTGCAGGTGTTAATATGTGATTTAGAAGTTGTAATGAGGCCTTCAAATAAAAGCTCACAGAAAAGTAGATCTCGAAGGTCTCGCAGTTCAGGCAGAGGAAAGTGGATGGTTGTGGCTAATGTGGCCAGATTTTTATCAGTTTGTATAACAGAATTGGTTGTGAAGGTAAGTGCTGTTTATTGAAGTGTTTTCTTTTGAAGTTCTTTTCTTGTTATGTTGGTTATTTTGTTTATTCCTGCCTTCGGTTGTGGTTTATTCCATCTGATTCAATGTGTTGAATGGAAAAAGGTCAGTAAGGTTCTTCACGTTTGTCGGACTTCCAATGTTATTGTGTAGCCTATAGATATTGGAATCAAGAGTATGCGTATGCGCTAATAATTTCTGGACCGTTTAATATTATTTCAGATAACTTACATTATGTAGAGGCATCCAAACACATTGAAAGAAATTTAGGTTGGTATGTATGTTGCAGATAGAATAGGTATGACTTATTTTGCATATTATTTCAGATAAACTTCCTGTTTGATGTGGTATAGGGGATTGCTTTTACTCAAACTGTGGAGATCGCATAATCACATGAACTTCAATATAATAATCCATATTTATTAGGACAACATCACGAGGACATATGTTGTGAGGAATGATGACTCCGTAAATACGAGGGCATGTTCCTACTTATTTGCATGATGTACAAATCCTTTTTGGGTGTTTGAAGGGATTGCAAGTTGGAGGCTAGGAATATATCATCTAGAACATGAATAGGGCAAGTGTGCAATGCACCAATGCACATGCAACGAGTAATATTTGGTTTTGTTTACGTTTAAAAGTGTCATTGTCTCCTTTTATTCTCTAAACTCTGAGAGAGTAGCAGGTGGTAGTTTAGGTTTTTTTTAAGACCTTAAGTGAGAGTGTTTTTTGTGAGCAGCTTTGTTTTGATCCCCAGTTTTCATTTTAAATTACCATCATATTTCAGTACTGAAATCTAATGTGTAAGTTGAAAGACTTACACACAAAAGGCATGCTGTATTAACTTTAGCCTGGCTCAACAAAACTGCAAGCTCACATGTGTGTCTGCAGAATTTATAAGCTGAAATTATGTAGGTGGACATGTTTAGCATCTGAACTTGGTTCATCTTGTGACGTCCCAGTTACTGTACCCACAGTGACTACTTTGCTAAAGTGGTAGTGTTTAAATTTCGACGAAACTTCCAAGTCCAAGGCCCTGTCTATTCTCATTTGTTGTAAGAGATGCCTTTGGGATTATTTTTCTTATTACCTGTGGTATTTTCATGCTAAAATGCTTTGTTTACTTTGTATGTTTTTATCAAATGTTGCAGATGCCCAAAGCTGCTGTTGAAGTTAAAGAGCTGAGAGTGGATATATCTAAAGATGGGGGATCCAAGCCAGCTCTGTTTGTTAAGCTACACCTTTTGCCCATTATTGTTTCCTTGGGTGAGCCACGGATTAGTTGTGACCAATCGTCCAACTTTAACCATGGTGGATATACTTCTGCTAGCCAGGCATCGGTTGCCTTGATGGAAAGGACCCCTGCTCCTTTCTGCTGTGAAGAATTGTCTCTTTCATCTGAAATTGGTCATGATAGGTAGGTTTTCTTCTCTCTTTTCAAATTCTTTTTTTTGTTGTGTGGGAATGAGACCTCATTATTCTTTATCTTTTACTTGCTGTATGGCTGCTAACCTAGGCTCTTATTATTTTTTATAAATTGTATTTGCTTCTACCTAAGTTGTTAGCTAGAAGTTTTAGGATTGTATGGTACTTGTGTTCTGCTTTTCTGCATTTGCTGCAAAACCTAAATTGTCCAATTTTGGCAGTGCATGGAAGTATTAAATTCTAGGGATGACATTTAGTTGATATGTTGTTGGAGGAGTCAACTACTATGTGAACCTTTGTCTGCATGGGAGAGATGGGTATCAACTATGCGAAAATGAAGGAATTGCTGATTTCTTGAATTTAGGGAAACCTCTTAACCTGTCAACTTTTAAGAGAGTTTGTTTCTTAGTACTCATTGTAAGTTTTGACAGGGATTCAGTCATTGAATTAGAAATTACCATGTGTTATTTCTAAGAAGGATGTTTTGTGTAGAATTGTCATACTTTTCAAACTATTCAATAACTGTAGGGAAACCAATCTTATCACTGAAAGGAGGGGCTCAGCAAGAACATATTGTTCAATGGTAGAAAATTCCAAACATTGTCCACAAATTCTACTTGTTAGAGTTGCAGACTGTTTGAAAGTTACTCTTTTTTTTTTTTTTTGGTGAAAAATGAGGACATGATAGTGAATCCTTGAAACAAATTTATAGGTTATGTGTCTTTCCCTTCTGAATGCTATTGGAGTCTCCCAAGGTCTGAACTCGATGTAGATTTTCTGCTGGTGCAGTGATCAATGCATATTCAAAGAAGTAGTTAAAATTGCTACAAGCTCCTTAACAGAAACTCAAAGTAGTGGTTTTAAAATCAAGTGTCATTAAAAGGCTTTTTTCTAAAGTAGCTTGATTCTTGGTGGAACTTTTGTTGCTAAATAAATGGATGTGATATTAAGAAAACTTGGAAGAGTTAGTAAATCACATGATCTCCACAAGTATTAGTTCTTGTTAAAACCTTGATATTTTTATTGTGAGGTTGCCAGAATTTCAGATCAGTGGTCGCTAGAATTCTGGACTGTGACTTCTTAATGGTTTTAGGGTTTAGTTACCGCTCACAAGGAAGGGGTAAGGGATAGGGCGGATTGGGTCTCGATAGGCTTGAGTTTTGTTAATGATTATGGTGTTTGGAGGTGAACAGTAGGTGGAGCAGACCTAGGATGATTTTGTAAGTGGGCCAACATGAAATCACGTAAATCAAGACAGAGGTGAATTTTAGCTCATACCATCAATTTACAAAAATAAAAAGGAAGATGTAATAGCAAAGTATTTATATAGCACTGTGATAATCAACCTAGATTATGAAAAATAAAAAGGTAAAGACTTTGTAGAACTGGTGCTCAGCATTGCTTCGAGAGTTCAAATTATTTTCCAGTGTTTTCCTCTGTGTCAGCCACTAATTAGATTAAGACTTCTCAATGCCTTACCATTTGATAAAACTATCCTCTTGGAAGAGGCAAGCTTTATATGAAAAAAAAAAACCCCTAAGGGGAGAAAGGAGTAGAACCAAACCCCAACCAAACTATCCTCTTTAAGCTAAAATAAAGAAAACAAAGGATTGGCTATGGTTACATGTGGCTTGTTCTGATTAGACCTTCATCATATTTGGTTTGTTTGATTTAAGTGTAAAACTACCCATGGCACACAGTTAGAAACTTTTGGAACCTTTTTTGACCAATTGTTTATTGTTGTCATATGTGTGTGTATCTCTAATAGCTTGAATGGATTTTATTATTGTTATTATTAATTTTTTTTTGGGTTGTTTTGGGGGGGGGGGGTTATTGGGGAGGGGCATGCCAGAGGCAAGTGTTTAATAGTTTATGAGCACACCTTGAAGTTGTATATAGAGTAGAGGTTTTTCACAGTTGAGAGAGAGCCATGGCTCCTGCATACCCTCCCCGTCCCTCTGCCACTGAACTGTATTGTGTGAATAGTAACCTTGTTTATTGAAAAGAGGAAGAAGAAGAGAATTTGAAGTGCTTTACTCTTTTGAGGGTGATGCAAAGTCATGCAAACGCAATCTTAAATTTGTGGGTTCTTAAATTTCCTACTTTTATTAGGAATAATACTTCCAAGGACAAAATTGGTGAACTTTGACTATTAAAAATATTTTGGACCTCTTAAAGACACCATGTACAATGATCTAATAATATGATGCACCATAAGTAAGCCTATGTACTTCTACAAACCATGTTCCACAAATCTTAAAATTACCGAAATACCCTAAGATCCCAAAACCTAATTAAACATAAAGATAACCAGTAGCACATCAGTCTAAATGCAAATAGAGTTGAATGAAGCCTAAAGTTGAACACAAGAGGTCTCGAGTAAATTCCCAATTGACCTTCGTTTTTCTTTACATGATTAGTAGCTATGTTACCTGGACTCGACTATGGATGTCGGGTGCGGATCCTGCACGTGTTCAAGTGTCAGATTCATCTAATTCTCATGGCCAAGGATACTTGGACATGACTAGATTTTACTTTTTTTTGAATATTTCTTTTGCTTTTCAAGGTAAAAATGTATTTACAAACTAAAATATAACATTTCATGCATAAATTGGAAGTCCTATGCTTAGTTTTATAGTAAACTCAATTACTTATACATACTTATTTGATACATGTCCAACTGGCCATATTAGACACATATCCCATACTCTTATTCGAGTGTCCGACACGGGTATTTCACAAATTGAAAAGAGTCCAGGTAACATAGCTTAGCAGCATACACCCTCACTTCTAAGAAAACTTAATCTTGCGTTTTGTAGGGTTATAATATATGATACCACTAGGATAGAACTTGCATTCAACTTTTTGGAAGAGCAAGCCTATATAATGCTCCTTTTGAGGCTGGAAATCTTGAAGTTGATCCTATATTAGGGCCCCTCTCGAATGCAAGAAAAATAATTCTAAGGAGCACAACCTATTTAGAAAACTGAAGACAACAATTAGGAAAGCTTGCAAATAAAAAACATTCACAAATTGGCTAGAAATAAGACAAGTAGGTATATTCTATTCCCTGGTTTGACTTTCTCGGGAGTACTATTTTGATCATCGTGTTCCTTTGTCATTTCTTCAAGCACCTCAACCATCGTTTTCAGACAAGTTGCAGTTTTAGGTATTGGAATTGTAGAGAAAAAGTTCTACGGTTCTAGAGGAGAGCGGGCTGAGTTCGGCCTGATTTTGGTAGTGCTAGGTCACTAAGTTCTAGATGGTAACTTTTCTTGTGGTTTTTGGTTGAATTCAGAAGCCAGAAGGTAGCAGAAAGGGTTATATTCTTTGGGGCTTGATGGGCTCTGTTCTGTGGGATGCAAACAGTAGTGCTTGAACAATAAATTTGACATTTGGGGAATAAAAGGAGAAGAGGAATAATGGCTATACCCTAGAGAGGTTACACAAAATTATATCACACAAACAGGATCTCAAAATCCCATTAACTCAACTACATTGAATAGAAAATTAAAGAGATAATTTTATGTTGTTTTGTCTCCTACTTCCATTGCCTAGACATGGAAATATGAAATTAAGAAGCTTAACCACCAAATATATTTTGAAGGGGAGACTCCAATAGCATTCAGAAGGGTAGTGAACAGAGGCTCCCACATTCAGTGATATTTGTTCACTACGTGCTCCGGCTTGTGCCTTTGGTGGTGTATCTGAGGGGAGGAATATATTATCATCTGAAAGAGAAGGGTGGCCATTGTTGAAGTTTAGTGGGCTGTTTTCAGCTACTTTTCGTTTGGATCACCGGTGAGATTCAGTTTCGGTAGAGCCATTTATAGACTCTTGAGTGATATGAGAATGTAGTTTGATAGTTGTATGTAGGATAACAGTCAGTAGTGAAGGAGTGTAGTTTGATAGTTGTATGTAGGATAACAGTCAGTAGTGAAGGAGTGTAGTTTGATAGTTGTATGTAGGATAACAGTCGTGAAGGATTATATTTGGTGTGTACTTCCAGTGTACATGAGTTGCGCCCCTTTGGTGCCTCAGTAGATTTACAGATCAAAAGACTAGAATGGAACTAGGTGGGTGATCTGTCCATTCATACTGACTGGCTCTACTAAAATTGTGAATCTGCATGTTTGACTGTTTTTTGATCCGGGTAGGGCAGTTTGTGATAAAAGTCGTGCTATGTCTGTTCATATCATAATTAAAGGAAAGAACATGTTCACCAGTTGTGGAAAGATCCAAGGACCTTTTTTTTTGGGGGCATTTACCAGAATTTGGAAGTCCTGACTCGAGCCTAACCAGTCAGTCTTTTGAGCAGGACTTATATCATTGGGCTGTAATTGAATGTTTTATGTGGCTTTTTTTTTCTTTTACAAATCAATTTTCTTAAATAAATTGTCTATCCACTATCCTTATCCCAAAAATAAATGAATAAATAAATAAATATACTAAACAATAAATAAATAAATAAATATAGGAGAGTCTTTTAACTGTGATTAACAGTCCTTGGTTTTTCAACTGAGCTTCTTGTGTTTAATTCCTCTGGCTGCAGGGAAGCAGGTGTAGTTATTAAGAATGTGGACATTACAAGTGGAGAAATCACTTTAAACTTAAATGAGGAGCTCTTTCTTAAAAAGAAGAGTTCATCTGACACTTTTTCTCATGCTGCTCAAGTTGTAGAGTCGAGCATGGAATCTAGCACTGGTAAAAAGCCACCGAAAAAACAATCAGCACTTTTTTCTGTGACAAAGTACGCTTCTATGATCCCAGAGAAGGTCAGTAGGTTCATTTTGTCATTTAATGGACAAGTGTGCATTTCTTTTTTATTTTCTTTCCTGTTTTTAGCTTTTTATTTCTCATATGCATGGTATGTTTGCTTTTTTAGGCATTTTTCATGATTCTGTTGGTGATAACATTTATGTTCATTTGGTATTGAAGCACATTTAGAAGTTTCATGCTTAACGAGCAATCTAATTGGACACATAGTTGTTAATCTTTTTATTTCTTCTATTTTGTGACTGCGAGGAATTTGATATCCGTACTTTTGCTGGATGACCATAGAAGACCGAAGTAATGAATTTGAACATGGAGTGTGTGGTGGGACTACAAAGGCTAGCAGTTAAACCAACGGAAAGGAAGATGAAGTTGCTAGGACAAAATTTTAAAGAAAATAAGAAAAAATGAAGAAAAGAAAAAAAGATGTTGACTAGAATTAGTTTTTTTTACAAACAAGAGCGGGTTGAGGTGGAGGGTTAGTAAGAAGATGGAGTACTGGGTTAGGGGAGGTGAAGAAAAGATTGAATAATGTAAAAGTGTTCTAATGGGGTTATTTGGAGGTTACACTCCTTTTGGTTGGACATAAACTGTTTTCAGCATTTTCTAATGTTTGATTTCTTACCTTATTCAGAAAAATGTTTTCATGTAAAATATTTTTCATTGATTACCTGAAAATTATTTACCTAAATTTAATTGGTTTCAAAGTCAGATGTTTTGACTGATGTCGCTTGAAGGGGGTGGTGTAGTGTGGAAAATTGATCACTCTTGGATGCCTATTATTTTGGCAATGACTTTCCCATGACATGGGTTTGTGCGGAGGCAGGGTTTGGCATCAAGGATTTTCACGAGTAGGCTATTGCTGGTGCTAAGCGGAAAAAGTAGTTGACGGGGAAGGTATGGCCAATTAGAAGTCTCGTCATCCATGGAAGGTCCAGTGGTGTTTTGGTGTGACCAACTGTTGGCCGCATCGACCTTCTTTTCTCTCAATGCCTTCGGGCAAATTTAAGAGCTTGTAGATGTATATGCCCTTATTGTAGGTGCAGGGGCAGAACCATAAATTTTATTTATTTTTTTATTTCCTTTTTTTTTTTTTTTGGGGGGGGGGGGGGGGGGTTGGGCGAACTAAAAATATAAAGATAATAATTAACATGTAAAATATGGTGGATTTAATTTGTTGCCTTACCAAGATTTTAAGGAATTTAGCCTACGAATAATAAGGATATTGAAATACCAATGAACAAAAAATCAAAGAATGATTTAACCACCATTTATTAAAGCCAACTTTGGCATGGATTTCAATCAAAACTAAAATTGAAAATTCGCTTTAAATTATACCCTATGTTCCTAAAATGGATTATACTAGTTCTAGTTAAATTTCACTTAATCCATTTTCTTAAGGAGATAGAAAATTTTTGACCTTATGATGTAGCTTATCTATTATCTAAAAATTGATTGACTAACTAGCACTTAGTTGAATGTATATTTTTACTCATATTTTTAAAATTTCATGCACAATTCAATTTTACAATGTTCATAAGTGATAATATAATTGCTCACATTAAGTTACCTTAGAGGGATGGATTGTTGAGACTTTGAATTTGGGACTCAATAGTAAAAGATATGAGTAAAAGCCACATAACAAAGCAACTCTTTTCAATTTTAATTGACAGCAAGAAAATGTGAAAAGGCTTAAAATTAATTGACTATTGAAAAATTGGTACTTCAATGGATGAGAGAGAGAGGGATATATGTGTTTATGGATTTGAAAACTTATCCATTAAGGCTTTTTTAGAGGAAAAAAATAATTAAAAGAATAAAGGTATTAGATATAGATTTTACAACCAATATGGGAAACTAGAATAATATAAAAAACTTGAAAAGATGGAGTCACAATGCTATTAGGTTTCTTGGGGGATCTACTATTTCTAGCGTTTATGTTTTGGGAGGCCATATGTACCGGATGAGGAGATAACTTATCCGGGCTGTATTATCAGTTATAGCATATGGATCTTGACTTGGCGTGACTCACTAGAGTTCTCTCAAAGTTTTGGGGGCCATGGCCCTTAATAGCCCCCATCGTTTTGCCACTACGTGGGTCTTGTTGCAATTTCTGATGATGACAAACCTATGTTACATGGACTCAACTAAATGTGTGAAGTACTCATGTCGGACACCCAACAATTGGGTAATGGTCTGAGATATGCATCTAACATGAATAGTTGGACATGTCGGACATTCACTTAGCCCAAAAAAAATGTATAGTTTGACAATCACTTGGCAAGCATGACTAATAATTTGAGTTTTCCATATAACTATGCATAAAACTTCTATATAATGTATAGAATGCTCTCTATCATCTTGTAGACACCATTTTACCTAAGAAAAAAATATATTAAGGAATATGAAGATTTTCTGTATCTGTGTATTCTTGGACATGAGAACTAAGTGAATTCAATAATTAAACACATACCTGTGCTTGACACCCGTACCTAAGTCCATGTAACAAAGCCGGTGGCGACATGGTACACATCCTAGGTCTTGCCTTCATCAGCCAACATTCCCACGAACACTTCAAAGTATCCTATGTATTTCTCTCTCTAAAAGATTGCTTTGAGAGAGAGAGAGAGAGAGAGGTTGCTCTTTCAGGTGCTCGACCTTCTCCATGAAGGTCTCGAGGTAATTTAGAGATATAAGATTTGAGATAATGCTTAAAATTATTTTTCTCCAAAAGTATTTTGAAGATCCAGAAAACCAAAAAAAAATGGAAATTATTTTATATGTAAAAGATTTACATGAAACATATTTTCCAAATATAAGGGAATTGGAGTAGCATTTTACTAATGCCCTCTAAAAGAAATGGTGCTTGACGAAACGATCTAGATTCCATTATGTTGAAACAAACGAAGCGTGGGTGAAAGGTGATGTCAATCTTGGTTTGGGAGATCTTAAAAGGATAACTGGGACTGGATAATAGAGGGACAATGGTCAAATGAGGAAGATAGAGTAGGGAACCAATGGATCATTGCTTCTTCGTAGTATGGAGAAGGAAAACCCTCAATAAGGAGTTTGTGGGGGGTGGGTGGGGGTAGGTGAATCATTTTTTCCATTATAATTGATAATTGATGGAATCAACTGCTTTCTATTTTGGTGTCTTTATGTCTTTCTTCAAAATCTTTGTTTTAATGGATTAATTACTTGTTAAAATGTGAGGGCAATTTTTATGTGTGCGAGCAGCATACTCCTATGGCTGTTCCTAAAATGGAAGTCAGGATCAGCCCGCCAAAGTTACTATCTTAATTCTATTGAATTTTTTAAGGTTGTATTTTTGTTGCAAGGCATGAACTTTTTTGATTTTGATGGCATAATTTTCTCTGTATTTAAGGTTTTAATGGGTACTTAAGCATTTGGTTGCCTGACTTATACAAAACTGATTGCCCTAACATCATTAAAAACAATAAATTTTCTGTGTTTGGTTAGTTACTTAAATTGTTACATTTAGGCCTCTATTGGGTATCCTACAAAACTTTTTTTTTTTTTTTTGGGTGGGGTTGGGGGGGGGATACGTATGCCATGCTGATATGGATTAGGACATATTTGAAAGGTTCAAGACTTCAACATAATATGAAGAAGTGGTGTTTCTTGCCTCTCCTTTGTTACAGGGTGAAGTGATTTTTTTTTTCGTTTTAATCAATGAAATTATATTGTTTGTTGATAAATGGGTGTCATACTTCTGCTAATATATGTGTAGAAGACTACAAAACGTGCCAAGGGCAACCCAAGGGTATGGGTTGTTTATATGGTGAATTCTGGTCCCTTTGTTGAACCAGGACTAACACACACAAGGAACTGAAATTGACATTTTATTTGGGTATAGTTCATGTTATACCTCGAGTTGAACTAGGATCAATATGTTGGCATCTCTGTTAGCTTTGAAAACTAGTCAGTGGTTAATGAGACGGTTCTGCGATGAGCTTTATGCATGGTGGAAGTGGTTGAACTTTTTGTGTATAGATTTGTGAATTCACTTATAAAACCATATTACTTTTTCAGTTGGCATTTTACTCTCTCTCTCTTGTGCACACGCGCCTTAGTGCTGGAGAAGATGTGTTCAGACTTAGTATCTTTATATATATATATTGTTAAATATGTCTTCTCATAGTATTCAATTAATGATTGATAATTTCTTGATGAAAAATATGACTGAGCTGTTGGCTGCATTCTCTGTGCTGATTTATCTATTTGATACTGATGGCTTGTTGACTTCATGAATTAGTTTAGGATTATACTTATCTCAAACCCCTAGAGTTTTGTCTGTAATGCTATACATGTTCTACAATCATTTTGGTGACTATGTGAGCAAATGGTCATGCATTTCCTGTGCTATATTCCAAGTAAAGAGCAAACAACCAAGCTTCTCTCTTAATTTCTGGTCCTAATCATGATTTGTGTAGCACATTATCTTCAAGCTGTGCAAAATATATCTTGTTGGTATTACATTGGAATATGGATGAATAAGCATGGAAGGCTTGGGAGATTGCCCAATCCCCAGCCTAAATGGCTGTATCCATGGCCCCCATCTCACACAATGTGGGACCCTCCCATGTGAGGTAGGGCTGTGGATACAACATAAAGGATGCCAATTTAATAATCATTGAAATTTATGGGCTGTCAATTGACAAATTTATTGTTTTTGTTTCATAGCTATCTTTCAATTTGCCCATGCTGGATGTGAAGTTTGTGCATAGAGCACACAATCTTGTTGTTGAGAACAAAATCATGGGTATTCAAGTGAAAAGCATCAAATCCCGTTCTACTGAAGATGTGGGGGAGAGTACGCGCCTTGATATTCAAATGGACTTCAGTGAGATTCATGTAAGGATATAACTGTAAATAGCCTTAGATATTTCTGGGGCCATAATTACATTTTTGCTATTGTTTAGTCCTTTCTTCACAATCATTTGTCTATCATATTGCAGCTTTTCAGAGAAGCTGACATTTCTGTCGTGGAGATACTAAAACTTTATGTTGTTTCTTCCGCTTACATCCCTTTACAGGTTTGTCAGCATAATTTTATTTTCAACTTGCAATCTGTTTTACTTCTTCATGCGTCATACTTTTGCCAATTGATATTTGATGTATGCATTATGGAAAAAATTTCTTTGTCAGCATTCTAAGGTAGCAATCTGGCATATGACTTCATATATGTCACTAGGAAGCCGTCAGCTTTTGACATGGATATAGATTGTCTCATGACATGACCATCTTGCACCTCTCCCACTGGAATGAGTTCTTTCCCACATTCACACCTAAGCCTGACACTACCTAAAAAATATATAGGGACACTCCGAAGATTCCTCTATTGCTTCTTATGCGCACCGCAAAAAGTATAATAGTGTCATCAGCAAAGTGAAGGAGAGAAAGTGAAACTGTCTCTAGTTACCCTACTGACCTTAAACTCCCTGATCATACCTATCCGAGCTGTCTTCCAATCACCCTAGTCAAACCTTCCATCACAATAACAAAAAGGAAAGGATACGAAGGATCCCCTTGGCATAATCCTCCAAAGCATGCAATGAAACCAGAAGGGGAGCCATTTATACCAAGAATTTAATAGTAGAGTTGCAAAAATGGATCCACTTTCGCTACCTTTCCCCAAAATCCATCCTCTCCATTGAATAAACAAGAAATCCCAATTCACATAGCTTTATGCCTTTTCTATATTGAGCTTACAAATTACCTAGGGGATTGCTATAAATTCTAGAGTCAACTTCTTCATTAGCCACAAGCAAGCTCTGCATCCAATATCTGACGACCTCCTGCAAAAGTATTTTTGGATTCAGATTTGATGCTGTTCACAACCCTTCTCAATCTCCGAGCCAAGTCCTTTGCCGCTAATTTTATGAATACCACCCACCAAACTAATCGGTTTGAAGTCCTTCAATTCCATGATTCCATCGCATCTCCCTTCTTTGTAATCACGCGAATGAAGGAAGCATTTACACTTTTCTCAAACGAACCACAACTGTCGAAGTAGTGCATGAAAGCCATAACATCCTCAATAAAAGTACTCCATTATGCCAAAAGAAAAGCCATAGACACCCATCCTTAACTAGGGCAAGTCCCCATTACAATCCTTCTGGACAGCCCAAACCTCTTCATCAAAAAAGCGGCATTCGAGGTCCTCCCTCTCCAGATTAGACAATATAGAAAAGTCCAATCCAACAGCGGTCTCATATTACAAGTTTCCGAGTAAATGTTTGTAAAATTTCAACATTACGTCCCAAATAGCCTCCTCTTGTCTTAGCTCAATACCTTCCACAACCAAACTTCCTATGTGATTAGATCTCCTTTGAGCATTGCTCATTCTATGAAAGAAATTTGTATTCCCATCACCCTCCTTCATCCACAAGGATCTAGGTTTCTGCCTCCCAACTGATTTCCTCCATCATAACCAAATGCCACAATTCCGCTTTAGCTTCCTTTGTTCATATGGCCTCTTCTTCTGTGAGGTCACTATCCCCTTCCTTAGCATCTCAGTCCTTGACATTTTGTAAAACCTGAGCCTTCTGAACCTGTAATTTTCGAAACCCTCATTATTACATTTTTGCTAGTCGACTTTCAACAAGTTTAGCTTTTTTGCCAATACATGTCTAGGATTTCCAACAACTTGATAATTCCTTCACGAATGACCCACAATTTCTAGAGGTAGGGTGGGATTCAAGTCTCACAAGTAAGGAAAATTCGTGAAGCCCTGAAAAAAATTTGTCACTGGAGCAAGGAACAAATTTCCATTTGTTTATATTGAAACAACTTTGTTTTCTAAAAGACTGAAACAAAACACAAATCGAATAATGAAATTCTATTGTTTCCATCGAAACACACCAGAACATAGCAAAATGCATCAAAACATAATACAATATACCAAAACAATTATTAGTTTTGTCGACACGACATGAATTTAGATATTTTTATAAATGTTTGTGCAGTTTTTTTAAGAAAATATAAAAGTTTGTATTTTACTGTGTTAATAAATATTATCATTAGTAGTATACCAATACTATTACTACTGTCTAGGTAATTTTTAGACCTTGTTTTTTTGAGATTTTACATATTTTGAGAATCATATACGTGTTTAATAAAATGGAGTTAGTTGACAATACCTAATCAATTTTTGGTTCATAGCAACTTTGATTTTCTGATTATATGAATAATTGAATTAATCTCAATATGTTTAATTTATCAATTATTAGGCTTTTATACATTTAGATAGATTTCAGCTTTTGTTTCCAAACATTTCTATGTATTTTCAATTTTTTTTTTGTCAATTTGTATGACAGCTTTTATTTCAATTTTTGGACCATTTCAACTGATCTGGTCATTTGGACCAAAATACTTCCAAAGCTTACAACTCTTTTCTCTCTTACGGTTCTTTACAAGTTGACACAAATGAGATGACAGGCAGAGGTTTAATCTGTCATATCCATTGTGCTATTTTTTCTCTTAATGATGAGCTCTTTTTCTTTTGAATGAAGAGAAATTGGATAGGAGGGTTTTACCTTATAGTAATTTTATTTCTTTGGTTGGAAAGGATTATTGGAATTTTAAAGAACTTATGAGTTGCATCTGGGTTGTGTTGGACTTGTTATGGTCTCATTGATCTTTTGGACCTTCCTAAATAAGAATTTTAAGGGTACGAACTTGTCAAAAAAAACACAAAAACACAAAAAAATGAAGAATATTCCTGTATATACAAAGATTTTTTTTGCTGCCTTTTGCTATTAATATCTGATATTTCACCCGTTATCCATTATAATAAGGTAACTAAAGCTATGGTTAAAAATAATTTCGATTTCATCAAGTGCTATAACTATGTCTGTTGAGTTTTTATTGAATATCAATATGGAAGTGTTAAATTATAGGTCCACTTTGTTGCCAATTCAGAATGTAACTTGGAAATAAATTGTTAAAAAGCTATTATAGCCAGCCTAGTGCAGCTATCAAATAATTTAGTTCATCAACTTAAATGATGGCTATTTATCTATTTGGACTATCAATATTTACAGTTACACACACACATATTATCTTTGTTGATTTAACTTTTGAATAAGCCTTGAATTTATTCTTTTCTGCCTCACTTTATTTACTTATATAGGATGCTTTACTTTCCAGCCTACCTTGCCTATCAGATCTGAAATTGATGTTAAGCTTGGGGGTACTCAGTGCAACATCATAATGAGCAGGCTAAAGCCATGGATTCAACTGCAGTCCTCAAAAAAGAAAAAAATGGTGCTTCAAGACGGTAGTTCTAATCCTGAAAGGCCACAGTCAACCAAATCCAAAGTGATCATGTGGACTTGTACTGTTTCAGCACCTGAGATGACTATTGTGCTTTATAGTCTGAGAGGTTCACCCCTATATCATGTAAGTGATCTGTTCAATATTTGGATACAGGAAAATTGTCCCTTTGTCCAGAACATTATATCATACTCTATGTTTAACATCCCATATTCATTTGGAAAACCTTTAACTAGTATCTCTTCATTGACTCTATCAGCCAGGTTATCATAGGCAATATTTCAGATCTCATATCTCAGAGGTTGAGATGCAGGAATTAAGCTCATTAGTTCTCTTGGTAATGGTAGCTCAAGTTTCAACTGCCAATAAACTTCCGTGCAGGCAGTGGTAGCTTTATCTTCCACTTAACTGTTTTCTAATTCAAAAATAGACATCTGGAGATTAAAATTTCACATGGTGACAACTCCATCATTAGCACTTCTGACATTTCCAGCAGGGGGACATACCATTTGCATTACTGTTTGTTGTCATCAGGTGTAAGCAATGAACCCTTACCTTTTTGCCGTTGGTTGTTGATGTTCTCATTGGAGATGTTCATCAACAAGTCTTGTGGCCTCTGTTATTTGTTGTCACAAAACATCATTTAACAAAAATGGGGCTGGAGGTTTAATTATCAATTGAATTTATGGAAAGATCAGAGTAAATAGGTTGAAGATTGAGCAGGACTAAGAATATAAGGACGTAAGCCTAGTGGCAATAGGAATGAAAAGAGAAAATCAAAATTGGAGGCCTGGAGATTCCCGTAAAATTAGATTGTTTCCAAGGAAGTAAGCCTAGTGGCAATAGGAGTGAAAAGAGAGAATCAAAATTGGAGGCCTAGAGATCCCCGTAAAATTAGATTGTTTCCATTATCTTGGGTTGGTTACATGTAAAAAGAGAAAGCTAGCATCAGGAGGGGACAGGATGAAGAAATTTTTGAGTAATGCTATACAAATACTTTATACTAAATTTATTACCAGGATGATGTGGTTGAATTAGAGCCATTCACTTTTAAACAAGACACCCATCATGAGACACCCATCATGATGGTTTTTAATTACAAAACTGCTACTGCCACATCATTCTGGTAGATATTCTGTATAAATTTTCTGGAAGAATAGCATTTTCCTTGGTCTAATATGGTTTAACCTTACGCAATCACACAGTTAATTCTGCAAATGGACCAATCCAAGCTGAGCAACAAGGTGATTGAGTGAAAAAATTATGCTCAAACTCTGTCTGGATCGTTACAAGCCATCCAACTCTAGCCAACAAGGTTCAGATTAGCTCATGAGCCGTTCAAGCTTTTGGCTTGTTAACTCACTTAAATGTGTTGTATTGCACATCCTCTTGCACGATATTCAAAAAATATATTTTTTTTTGATAAGTCACGGTATTCAAAATTTCAAAGGTGGGAGATGTAATCAGGGGACTTCTGATGAGAAGGAAGAACTTGTATTTTAATTGAAGAGTATAGTTTTGTCCCTGTTGTATCGTTGGTTCTTATCTAGTGATGATCCATCTTGAACCAATTTTGGGGGACAGACTTTTGAGTAAAGCTTGTATGTAAAGATTTTTTAGATCTTTTATTCATAGAGAGAGGTGTAGATTTGTACGGTCTTTTGTTTTGCTTTTGTTATATTGCATATGGAATATGGGTGGCACCCAAGGGGGTGCCCTTTCTTTATGGAAATCTTTTTTTAAGTCTTTTTTTCATTGAAACCTTACTTATCAGGGGAAAAAAAAAACGAAGTTTTGTTTTCTTCTTGTACTTTATTCAAATTTGTTTTTTTATTCCTAAGCAATGTACTAAGTAGCAACCACTCATATATTTGAAAATTTGATAAATGGTCTTGAACCTGTAAGAATTTACACAAATATGTAACAACTGTCCTGTTTATGAGCTAGATTGAGCTAAAATTAACATGCTTAAGCTTGACTTTGTGGTGAATGAGCTCACAAATCAAGCTCTACCTCGGGTCATATACTTAACAAACAGACATGAATAAGGTCTTGCCATGCCGTCTCCAAGTTGTTCATGAATGCCTTGGTTCATTTCCAGCCCAAATGGTGTTAATGAAGGCACCACTCAGGATTAATGTGTTTTTGTTTTGTGTGTAGGCTGGATGCATTGGCCTTAGACAGATCAGAATTGGACTAGATTGAGTTTTATTTGAATACAATCTGCCAAGAGATAATCCAATTGCTGAGCTGATTATGCAACTTTGAAGATATCGGCTGGAATTTGATGTTGATTGTTATTTGATGTTTTTATCCTGCAATCTGATGTTATCCAGAGGCCTGTAAATATACATTCATATACATATTAATGTGTATACATTAGCATAGGTATTATATAATCTATATATCAGCACATGTAAGTATGATACAAAGATAATCCATCATATATAATATTTGACATAGATATAAATTGTTTAATATACAATTTTATTTGATTTAAAGTATTTGGATTTAAGGCCATGTAGAGTTAGCGTGGGTGACTCTGTCTGATACTTCTGAGGTGCAAAAGTTTTGGATAATTAGTGATTTTTTTAGCAACAGAGGTTTTTGTTGTGGCCTTTTGATCTTAAAGTTGTGTTCCACAACCTTTAGAGTGAGCATTGTATGGTTCTCCCTATCTGTGGAATTAAGCTCCAATTGAGATGGTCACATGCTATTATCATGGATTGAGTTACTTATGTAGTTAATTTTTTTTTTAAAATTTCCACAATATGAAGAATATTATTTTACGTAGTTGGACTTCACATTTTCAAGTGCATGTTTATAGACCTCAGTGCCTCCTACTTTTTTGTGGCTGTAAATTCATGAGAAATTATGTTCTTAATTAATATGTTATTTGCATTATCATGTATATTTAGCTTTTTTAGGTTAAATGACTTGGATATTTGTAGATCTGAGGTAAATACTTGTTTCATCTCATGTTTGTATTAGTGAATCAGAAATTTCCCTGTTTCATGAACTAGTAGTCAACATATTATCCCTTCATTTTTCACTCTGAATTTAAATTAAATTATGACTATTACGGTATATTTCCTTTTGATTTCCAAATGCAGGGTTGCTCACAATCGTCGCATGTGTTTGCCAATAACATTTCAAGTACAGGCACTTCAGTACACATGGAACTCGGTGAACTAAATTTACACCTGGCTGATGAATATCAAGAATGCTTAAAAGAAAGCCTGTTTGGTGTGGAAACAAATATGGGTTCTTTAATGCATATTGCAAAAATTAGTCTGGATTGGGGCAAAAAAGACATGGAATCACTTGAAGAAGGTGGTCCTAAGAGTAAATTGGTTCTTTCTGTTGATGTGACTGGTATGGGTATTTTCTTGACCTTAAGTCGTGTTGAATCACTAATATCAACGGCTATGTCCTTCAAATCTTTATTGAAAAAATTATCTGTTTCAAGTAAAAGTTTACCACAGAGCCGAGGAGGGCACTCATCCAAACCATCAGGGAAGGGGATTCAACTCTTAAACTTTAATCTTGAAAGGTGCTCTGTAAACTTCAGTGGTGATGTGGGCTTGGAGAATGCAGTTGTTGCAGACCCCAAACGAGTGAATTATGGATCTCAAGGTGGTCGAGTTATAATTAGTGTTTCAGCTGATGGGACACCACGTAGTGCAAACATAATGTCCACAAATTATGATGTGTGCAAGAAGTTGAAGTACTCTGTATCTATTGACATATTCCATTTCAGTATGTGTATGAACAAGGAGAAACAGTCCACACAGATGGAGCTTGAAAGAGCAAGATCTGTATATCAGGAAAATGTGGAAGATGATAGGCCTGGCACAAAAGTGGCGTTGTTTGACATGCAGAATGCAAAATTTGTTCGCCGATCTGGTGGTGTTAAAGATATCGCTATTTGCTCCCTTTTTAGTGCTACTGACATTACACTCAGGTGGGAGCCTGATGTGCATATAGCATTGTTTGAACTTGTGCTACATGTGAAGTTACTCGTACATAATCATAAGCTTCAAGGACTTGATGACAATCATATGGAAGAGAATTCTAGTGTTATAGGCAACGAGCAGAAGAAAGAAACCTCTGTGGAGTCAATACAACATGAAAAACAAAACAAGAAAAGGGAATCTCTTTTCGCTATTGATGTTGAAATGCTGAGCATATTTGCTGAGGTTGGGGATGGGGTTGATGCCATGGTTCAGGTTCAATCAATTTTTTCTGAGAATGCCTCCATAGGAGTACTTCTTGAAGGACTCATCCTCAGTTTCAACAAAGCAAGAGTTTTTAAAAGTAGCCGGATGCAAATTTCTCGCATTCCTAATGTCTCTAGTGGTTCACCTGATGCAAAACTTGAGGCAGCCACTACATGGGATTGGCTTATTCAAGGCCTTGATGTCCATATTTGCATGCCATACAGGTTGCAGTTGCGTGCCATTGATGATTCCATCGAGGATATGTTGAGAGCTTTGAAGCTTATCACTGCTGCTAAAACCAAACAGATATTTCCAATGAAGAAAGAAAGTGCAAAACCTAAAAAGAGTAGTTCAACGAAATTTGGATGTTTGAAGATTTGCATACGTAAACTAACCGCTGACATTGAGGAGGAACCATTACAGGGTTGGCTGGATGAACACTATCATCTGATGAAGAATGAGGCTCGTGAATTAGCCATCAGGTTGAAATTCCTTGATGAACTTATTTCCAAAAGCAGTCAATGTCCTGGAACTGCAGAAACAAAGGATTCTAATGATGAAGGTAAGATTCTTTACAATGGAGAGGAAATTGATGTTCAAGATGCTTCAGCTATTCGGAAAATGGAAGAGGAGATTTATAGGCAATCATTTCGGTCATATTACCATGCATGTCAGAATCTTGTGCAATCAGAAGGATCAGGTGCTTGTAGGAAAGGATTTCAGGCTGGTTTCAAGCCTAGCACTGCCAGAACTTCTCTTCTTTCTATCTCTGCAACCGAATTAGATGTAAGCTTGACAAGAATTGTAGGTGGTGATACTGGGATGATAGAGGTTATACAGAAGCTTGATCCTGTCAGTCAAGAATATAACGTTCCATTTTCCCGACTTTATGGGAGTAATATTCTTTTGCATGTGGGCTCTCTTGTTGTTCAGCTAAGAAACTACACGTTTCCACTTTTCTCTGCAACTTCTGGCAGATGTGGAGGTTGCCTTGTGCTAGCTCAACAGGTCTGTCCTCAATGCTGCTTTCTTTTCTTCACCAATTTATTTATTTTTATCTCAGTTTTCCTTTGCCAGTGTTTGCCCATATGCCATGTGTAGATCTACCTATAAGATTTTTTTGAATGCACTGACCTCCCCTGAGGTTTGGCAAACCAAACACCCCCCCCCCCCCCCCCCCCCCCACCAAACACTCCGCGTCACAGTTTGTTGGGAAATCAAAGTTCAAACACCCATGAAATCTTTCCTTTTTTGAAAATCAGATCATTTGGGTCAAGGTCAGTCATAACTTAAAAGACTAGATCACCCATTGTATTTATTGTCATGTTGGTTAGATAATTTGGTTTTGTCATATTATCTCTTGCCTACATCATCTGATTAATAATTATACTCTCTTAAATTGCCTAAGCTAAGAGACATATTGCTATAACTCCAGAGCACAAACTAATTATTCCTTTGTCGTGTGAATTTAATCAGAAGCGCATTTTTGAAATTACATCTTGCAGCAAAAATGACATAAACTAATGTAATGTTTTTTTCCTAGCATTTATCTGGTTTTTTTTAATTAACAGATGATATCTTCACGAGTTTTGGGTGAAAAATTTTATTATGATCTTCCCTGTAATTTTTGTCTATTCTCTTATCTTCTGTGTTATATCAGTGTGCTGTACTTTCCGTTGTGATTATTGATACTGAATCCCATTTTGCATCTCTGCTGAAACTATCTAAAAATATTCATATTTCAATACCAAAATTAGCGAAAAAACATAGCTGACTGCTATCTTGATACCCTTTTAGTTTAGTGGAAAGCTGTTGGCACATACTCCTGAAAATTGGAAGTAACATAACTGCAATTTAATATCATGTGAATTCACCCAGCTGAGAGAACAAGATAGTTTATGAACTCACCGTTATAAAAAGTGAATGACACTGTTGGAATTAAATGGCGACTTTCGCAACCCTTCCACATTTGGAAGCTTATGCAATTTTGTTTGAAACTCTGAACTTTTGTTCAAAACTCTGGTTCAAGATTGAGTTGCTTTTTATCATTTGAATCATGACTATGGACTTCTTAATAGAAGCAAGTGACTAAATGGTCCTCACTTAATTGCAGGCAACATGCTTTCAGCCCCAAATTTACCAAAATGTCTTCATTGGGAGATGGAGGAAGGTGTGCTTGCTTCGTTCAGCCAGTGGCACTACTCCACCAATGAAAACATACTCGGATTTGCCCATACATTTTCAGAAAGCAGAAATTTGCTTTGGAGTGGGTTTTGAGCCATCTTTTGCTGATATCGCTTATGCTTTTACTGTAGCTCTTCGCAGGGCTAATCTAAGCATTAGGAACCCTCATGCTTCAGATATTCAGCCACCAAAAAAGGAACGGAGCTTACCATGGTGGGACGATATGAGAAACTACATTCATGGGAATATCACCTTATTCATGTCTGAGACCAGATGGAATGTTCTTGCTACTACTGATCCTTATGAAAAGTGTGACAAACTTCAAATTGTCTCTGGTCATATGGAAATCGAGCAGTCAGATGGTCGTGTTTATGTTTCTGCTAATGATTTTAAGATTTTGTTAAGCAGTCTGGAGACTTTGCTAAACAACTGCAGCTTAAAACTTCCTACTGGTAGGTCTGGTGCTTTCCTAGAGGCCCCAGCATTTACTCTCGAAGTGACAATGCAATGGGAATGCGATTCAGGCAATCCCATGAATCATTACTTGTTTGCACTCCCAAATGAAGGTGTTCCTCGTGAAAAAGTTTTTGATCCCTTTAGATCTACGTCTCTCTCCCTGAGATGGGATTTCTCACTTAGGCCGTCTCCTCCCTCATGCGAGAATCAAGCACAATCCTCCACCATGGGAGAAGATGCTGTCCTGAATGGCGCTGCCTATGGTATATATAAGTCAGAGAAAATTTCAATTGATTCACCAACGATGATGGTTGGTGCTCATGATTTAGCATGGTTAATCAAATTTTGGAACATGAACTACATTCCTCCTCATAAGTTGCGGACCTTTTCACGGTGGCCTCGTTGTGGAATTCCAAGAGTTGCCAGATCAGGCAATCTGTCATTTGACAAGGTGATGACAGAATTTATGTTCCGCATAGATGCAACTCCAACATGTATAAGGAACATGCCTCTAGATGATGATGATCCTGCTAAAGGACTGACATTTAAGATGACAAAGCTGAAATATGAACTCTGTTATAGTCGGGGTAAGCAAAAATATACGTTTGAATCCAAGCGTGATCCTCTTGATCTTGTTTACCAGGGTCTTGACCTTCACATGCCTAAAGCATATCTAAATAAAGAAGATTGCACGAGTGTTGCAAAATTAATTCATATGACAAGGAAAAGTTCAAAGTCTGCATCCATGGACAGAGCTACAAATGAAAAAAGTGGCGGCTGCACAGAGAAGCATTGTGATGATGGCTTTCTCTTAACATCTGATTATTTTACAATCAGACGGCAAGCTCCAAAGGCTGACCCTGCAAGGTTATTAGCATGGCAAGAAGCTGGAAGAAGAAATCTTGAGATGACGTATGTCAGATCTGAGTTTGAAAACGGGAGTGAGAGTGACGAGCATACACGATCCGATCCAAGTGATGATGATGGTTATAATGTGGTAATAGCTGACAACTGTCAACGCATTTTCGTTTATGGCCTCAAGCTTTTGTGGACTCTTGAGAATAGAGATGCTGTTTGGTCCTGGGTTGGTGGAATATCCAAGGCATTTGATCCTCCAAAGCCTTCTCCTTCTCGGCAGTACGCGCAGAGAAAGTTGGTTGAGGACAACCAGGTAGTTGTTAGACCTGAAATGCCTCAAGATGATATGTCAAAGCCCCCTTCAATCAATCAAGGTGCCAGTTCCCCTTCACAACTTGCAGAGACTTCAGGATCAATTTCATCTCCCCCGGCAGTTAAAATGGAAAACTCATCATCTGGTGCAGTTGGTAAGCTTTAAGCAAACCCTGAAAATTTATCGTCAAAAATTCTATTTTGAATTTTTTTTCTATTTATGTGGTGTTATGTCGAGACATTTAGTGATTTTCCTCATATCTAGTTTCATTAGGCTCTTATGCTCTGAAAGTTAGCACCAGTTTAATAGTAATAAGTACATTTCTATCTATATATGGCAAACTAAGAAGCACGGATATGGACAACAAACACAGATATTAGATGACAAGACAATTTTCAAAAAATCTGAACATGACACCAGCAATAAATATCGTAATTATATATGTATAGAAGAAAATAATTATTTTTCTTCATTTTTTATATTACAGATATATTTATATATTTTTTTATCAAAATAGTAAGAAATCATTGTTGACATTCTATACATTGGAAAAGAAGTGCAAACAAAAGTTCGTAATCTATTTGAAGCTCTATGCATATACAAACTGGAATTTTTGGGTTTAGAATTCATAAAAAGTTTAAATGAGGGGTTCCTTGGTATAAATCCACATTGTTTTTATTTTATCGTAGGATCCTAATTTATGTTCTTTAAAATTGCAATGTGTTTCACATGTGTTTTTCCCAAGTGTCCAGTTCCCAAAAAATTAAAAATGCAATAAGATATACATGGACACATGTCGGAGATTGTCTAATGAGTGTCGGTAATTGACATGCGTCTGACCCAGATAGGGCACCTTCTTAGAAGTGTGTGTGCTTCTTAGAGGACAATCATGTATTTAATTTCCTATAAAGATTTTTATTACAAAATACTTCAGTTAAGGAGGAATTATATATCTTTTTCACCAGCAAAGAATGGAAGCAATGATGATTCTGAGGAGGAGGGTACTCGACATTTCATGGTGAACATTATAGAGCCACAATTCAATCTTCACTCAGAAGAAGCCAATGTAAGTTGTATAAAAAATTACAGCACTGCAGCTGAAATCATTCTCCTGAATTTTTTTGTTTTGTGTTGTTTTTGTTTGAATTGGTAAAAAATAAATGTATATCTACAATTGATCTTTTGTCCTTTTCTTCTCCCCCTTTGACTATACTTGTGTTGTGAATTCCCTACATTGTATTTGCACTAATCCATAAAAACAAATATACTTTTATGTTGATGCTTCCTTCATTGAAATTACTTCTAGAGTAACTTTCTCGTCCATTGGCTATAGTTTTACATTTCAGTGTTTTTAGTCTATTGTTGAATTTTTCATGGGTGATTTCTTTTGGGAAAGAGTATAACTGGGAACCTGTTGGTCTTAAAATTTATATCCTAGGAGTAGGCTAATTTAGCGTCTTAACCTCTTTCAATATACGAGTTCACGAATCAGTGCTTGCATGCTTTTAAATTTAGACTTAATACTTTTTATAAATTTTTCTTTTCCTGTCTTTAGTTTGAATTATTAATCAGTTGTGAGTTTCATCCTACTTTTTCTTTTTCTGTTTCTTGATTTTTTTGATAGGGGTTTAGGATATTTTGTCTTTATAATCTTTAGATTTGTGAATGGTCTTTGACAAACTTAAGCTAAATATATTTCTGGTCGTTCTTTGTTTTAGGTGAGACTAAAATTTGGGAAAATACAATTGTGCTTTCTAACTTTATTTTATCAATTGCTTATCAACTAGGGATGGCAATGGGGTAGCTATGGGACCGGGGGGCCCATCCCGACCTCAACCTGGGCTGCCATGGACCCTTCCACTGCCCCCAGCATACCCTCGATGACAGTTCTCCCAACCCCTATCCTGACCTTGACCCCCGTGGCTCTCCCCATGCCCATCCCACTCCTCCCCATGTAGCCTTCAAATGAAAATAAATCAAGAATGTTGTAATCAAATATCTTCATTCAAAAAGAAATTGGTAACTGATTAAACAAATTGTTTTGGATGCCATCTTCACATTAGATATATTGGGAAAGAGGGGGACGATGCTCCCTAATTGGCGTTGTGGGTTTAGAAAGGTGGAGGAATCAGTTTAATCACCTTTTGTTGCATAGCGATGATGCGAGAGAGCTTTGCAGTCCTCTTTTTTTTTCCCCCATTTTTGGAGTGAGTTGGTTCCTGCCGAACTCGGTTGTTCATCCTTGGAAAGTTGGGATACAGTTGTCATTCTAAGAGTATAAAAAGGGCTTGGTGAGTCACTCCTTTGTGCTTGATGTGGTGTATAATGAGGAAGCGGAATACATGCACTTTGAGGAGCCTGGTTTGGCAGTTCTTAGTTTTCAAATCAGCCCTTTTGTATAGTTATATTTTTTAATAGAAAATATTGTGATTCTTGTTTTGCTTTTGTTGATTTCATTTGGAATCTATCTTATGTAGATGCTGCATAACTTCTTTTTGCGTACTCCCAGTGTACAAAGGTTGGCGCCTCTTTTTTGGCACTTCTATTTATAATAAAAAAAACAGTTCAGATGGCTGCATGTGTAGCTACAGCAATTATTTCAATTCACCAACTACTGTATTTCACATTCTCAACATGGTAACTTGAGTTTGTCTGATAAAAACTCATCGTACAGGCCTGGGTACAATGCTGAAGTTCTAGCCATATTGTATTTGTGTGTAACTTACACTATTTTGTTACTATCAACAGGGTAGATTTCTGCTTGCTGCTGTTAGTGGCCGTGTTTTAGCCCGTTCATTCCATTCAGTCCTTCATGTCGGCTATGAAATGATCGAACAAGCACTTGGTACCGGAAATGTACATGTTCCTGAATGTCAACCTGAAATGACGTGGAACCGCATGGAATTCTCTGTGATGCTGGAGCATGTGCAGGCTCATGTTGCACCAACTGATGTTGATCCAGGGGCTGGACTGCAGTGGCTTCCAAAAATCCGTAGGAGTTCTCCAAAAGTAAAGCGTACTGGTGCATTACTTGAAAGAGTGTTTATGCCTTGTGATATGTACTTCCGCTACACAAGGCACAAAGGCGGAACTGCAGACTTGAAGGTGGAAACCGGGTGCTTCAATTTTTCTCTAGATTTGATTAAATAATATAAACTGCTAGTTGGCAGTTATTTTTTACTTAAAAGGGATTATCGGGTAAAATTTCATTCTGCTGCAGATGAAGCCTTTGAAAGAGCTCACCTTCAATTCTCATGATATAACAGCAACAATGACATCTCGGCAATTTCAGGTTATGCTTGATGTGTTGACAAACCTTCTCTTTGCTCGTCTTCCCAAGTAAGGATATTCTGTTCTCATTTTTTTGACTTTTTCTTTTGGAATATTTTGTCTTCTTCTATTTGATAGTGCTTGTTTTTGCTTGGTGTATTGTTCCTCCCTGATGTGTTCTTTTGGCATATCAATATAGGTAATGTTAGTAGCTTATGTCATTTAATTAGACTGAAAAAATAAAGACATATTGAGGTAGGAGTTGAGATGTTAATGTAGCTGTAGTTTGAACCTTCCCAGGCATATAGATTTCTCGGTACTTGCAAGTTTGATTGGTGAATAATGTTTCACTATATATTCATGACTTTCAAATAAAATTTATTAGATGCTGTAGTTACCTTGTATTGCAGATTGCTGTCAGTAGAACCTACATATGTATATACCTTCTGTGAAGCATAATTGTCATTCTTGCAGGCAATTGGCCTTGTAGACATTTTTTATATACAAAAAAACTTTGTCTCCAAACTTGTAGTATTATCAAGCAACATAAAGATATAACCTTTCTTTTTATCACTTGGATGCAATCACTGTTTAGTTGTAAAATTCTTGTCCTTTAGATGCAATCACTGTTTACTTCTAAAAGTTTTGAATTGAATGTGTCAGAGTAAATGGTGTGCCGTTTGATGCAATCATTTATTTACTGTCTGAGGTAATTTAATTAAAGTGTGTGATTCAGGCCTCGAAAAAGCAGTCTGTCATATCCTGCTGAGGATGATGAAGATGTAGAAGAGGAGGCAGATGAGGTGGTTCCTGATGGCGTTGAAGAGGTAGAACTTGCGAGAATCAATCTTGAACAGAAAGAGCAGGAGCAGAAGTTGCTTCTAGATGACATTAGGAAATTGTCTACTTGTGGTGATACTTCTGGAGATGCATGTCTGGAAAAGGAAGGCAATCTATGGATGATCACTGGTGGAAGGTCCACATTGGTGAGAGATGAACTTGTGAAGTATTTCTGATTCGGAAACCCCACTAATATAAAGTGATGCTAGCTTTTTATTGGTTTTTACTAGCTCTATGTGAATGCAGACACCAGTTATATTCTACAGTCTGGTGACTGATGCTGGCATCACCTTATGTACATATTTATGTAAACTTGCATGTTTTTGTTGCTGGTGAGCAAGTAGATTATGATTATCTCAGCACAGATTTGCATTTACTTCTTGTAGTTTAACTTTGTGCTTGGGAAATTTTGTCCTATTGTTGAGATTGACTGCCATAGGGTTGTATAGCACGTCAACTTACATTCTAATAGATTGGATTCACATCGATTCATAATAGTGATGGTCAGTCATCTGTAAATCCAACCCAGTTGTGCTCTCATTTGTCCGTAGACTCTGCAAGAGTCTGCATCAAATGTTTATGAAATTGGCTGCATTTCTAGTTTTTGCTAAGTTAATTTTATAGGTTTAGGTTCCTTACCAGTAAATGTGCTAATAAGTATTGTATGCAGTTTTGTTCTCTCCTCTGATCCTCTTTTTCAATGTGGGTTTAGCTTGTGTGACTATTTTAGTGAGATGTTATATAAATTCATGGTGGGGTTAGCACCCCATGCGAATAAGTTTGACGGGCAATTTAGGGTTCTTCTCTACAGCAGATCTTTTGAAATTTTCTAGCTCTAACCTCCTTTTCGGAGATCTTACATTTGCTCTACTGCACTCTTGTATAGATTACTGAAGTTCTGTAGATACTCGAGTATGCCTGTAGGAGTTCATGATTTAGTATGCTGGGCTTACTTATTGCAAAAACATTAGATATGAATTATTGATGCCGTTGGTGAGTTTGCTGACATTTCTTGTTTCAGTAATGCACTTAACAGAAGTAATGTCTCAAATATTTTGGAGTTCTGGTCACAGATTTGTAGTTGTTCCACTTAAGTCTGCTTACAAGGAGATTAGAAAATTCGTAATTTTTAGAGGCACATTCATGAGGTTTGCTGTAGTTGCACATCTCTCTCTTTTCCTTAACTGCTCCTCTCCTTAATAAAAATGCTGTGGAATCTGTAGCACCTTCAGGTTTATTGTGATATAAGGTCCGTTGAAAGACACGTGCATATTATGAATGTGTCTTGCCATAAGTTTTTTTTTTGTTAATTCTTCAGTATGTATATGACTCTGGGCCTGCAAACTTCACATCTACAGGTGCACAGACTAAATAAAGAGCTTGGGAATGCAAAAAAAGTAAGAAAGGCTGCTTCTGCTTCATTGAGGATGGCTCTGCAGAAAGCTGCACAGCTACGACTCATGGAAAAAGAGAAAAACAAAACTCCATCCTCTGCTATGCGTATTTCTATACAAATTAACAAGGTGGTTTGGAGCATGCTTGCAGATGGTAAATATTTTGCTGAAGCTGAGATAAATGACATGGTGAGTGTCTGAAGATTTTAAACTCTTATCTTACTGGAGTACCTAGGAATGGTTTTCCAGGTTCAATCTTGCTACATTAGTTCAGAAGTGATGTTGTTAAACAATTTTGAAATTGATTTTTATGGACAATTGAAATTAGCTTACAACTTCATTAATATCCATATGAAACAAGACACATTCTTGAAAGGGTTATGGCCTTCCAAAATTACCAGTCACAAATAAAACTTCGGACCAAAATATCTGTAGAATATATAAATATTGTGTGCACATGCGCGTGGATAGCATCTTCATAACAGAAAGAGTACACAGATTATGGATTCAATCTTTCAAATTTGCATCCTCGTAGTATTTTCAATTCTGTACAATATGATCTTTTTTCCTAGTGCTTTCAGAGTTTTGTGGAAAGATTAAGACCAAACTACTCTATTGGTTGTCTCACAATCCACAGCTTTCTTTTGGCTATAAGCCTACTTCTCAAAACTAGTCTCTCTTACTCAACTTTAACAGATGCATCTGACACCCCCTAGGTGTAGCAAAAGATGTGCAAAGGGGAGCTGGGATGTACGTGCAGTGTTGGTAGCTTGATGTGGTGTGAAATGGGTGAAGATTCTATACTATTATGGATAAGTGGGGGTAAAGAAGTCTCCGAGATAGTAGGTTTAGGTTAGCAATTAGGAATATAGGAACACTTTTAGCTAAACGGATGGATTGGGGAGACGTGAAAGGGAGTTAATATAGCGTGCTTCTGAGAAACTGAGTGGGAGAGAAACCATAGTTCAATAAATTGGTTGATAGTATTGGCCAATATGTAACTATGTCTCACAATATCATTGTGGATACCCATGGTGTTATAAACAAACATATCAATTACTGGCCGTTACAGTATCAGGTCGGTCTGTAGCACCGATATTTGTGCTGATATGGCTGTTACAACTTTCAGCACAAAAAAACACCTAAGTACGATTTGAATTGCATTTTACCCCAATTTTTGCTTGCTTCTTTCTAATATTTTCTCCACCTGTTCAAAAGGCTTCATCTAGTCTAGATCTACTCGTTTCGGGTCTAAAACTCCAACATTCAAATTTGAACCTTTTTTTATCACAACTTTTGTGTAAGATGCATGTAAATAATAAAAAAAGCCCATCGTGAAAATTGAGCACTCCTATAAAATCTATAAGGGCAAAAGGATTCACAAAAAAACCCGTTAGACCAGAAACTATAACTATGCAAAAAAATTCATCTTAGTTATGTGCACTGATAATTTAGAATTATCAAAAGTATGTCTACTCCTCTTCCTCCATAAGCCCCACATGATACAAAGAGGTGCCGCCCTCCAAGCTTTCTTCTTGCTCTTTCTTCTCAACCTGCCTCCCAGCACTTGAGCAATTGGAGAACTGATGTTGGCATAACACATTGGACATCAGAAATGGACAAACAGCAATGACCAGAAGTCCTTTGCAGCACCACAATGAAGGAGCAAATGATCAACCGTGATGTCTCTGATGCTACTCTCCCGGCAAGAACAACTTTTCTATGGTGATTTTTTTGGCTGGTTTGGTCAGGAGGGACAAATGAGAGATGCTTTCTATCAGTCAAATGAAGATACTGCCCGCCAATGCTCCCACGGTTCCCAATGCTCCTGCATACTGATTGTGATAGTTATAGCAAGAGATACTGCGATTTGAAACTATAAGAGGAAGTATAGAACCTAGAAATTACTAGGTATAAACTGTATTATATTGGGAAAAGTAGAAATATAGATGTAGGGAGATTAGGATTTGGAAGGAAAATAAATTACAGATACTACTAGAATAGTAGATAGGATAATATTAACAAAACTTGTATTAGAGGAAAACTAAATAAAATAAACTGATTATAAACGCCAAATAGGTTTTGAAAAATACATTGAGGCACATTTTAGTGTTTTGAAAAACACTAAAAAGCATGGATACGGACACGGGTACGGATACGAATACGGACACAGATAAGGACATGGGATATGACATTTTCATAAAATGAGGATACGGATACGGATACGGCAAGGATACAACAAATAAATATATTTTTATTTCTATGTATATGAATTTAACATCTATAAACCACCAAAAGCAATATGAAAACAACTAAATAAGGTCACAATTATAATACATCTAATAACAAGTTAAGGATTTGAAGAATTAGATTTGGTAATTTTATGTGCTAGTGTTTTAAAGATTTGAAATATATAAATTGGACTCTATTTAATACTTTAAACTATGACATTTCAACCACTATATCTCAAAACGTGTCCAACTAAGGGATGAGCGTGTCTTCGATGTGTTCAAGACGTGTCCATTGAAAAAATATTATTAATAAAATCATTGGACACTTATCCCAGCATGTCCGAGGAGTATGTGTCTCCGACACACAAACGGCATCCTAAATGGAGTGTCTATGCTACGTAGCTTGTAGCCAACCTCAAAGTGATTGCTATTATGGCTAGTTGAGTTGAGTATGGACAATTTAATTTGAGCATTCTTGAAGGAGAAAAAAATGTTTTTGAGAAATGATTATGATGGTTATGTAAGGAAAGATCATAGTGGGTATGAGATGGTGGATGGTGGAAGATTTGGAGATGGGTAAAATGTTGACATAAGATCACATACTACCAATGTACATTTCTTTGAATATTAAGAAGTTAGCATTTCTTGACATTATTGTATATACAAAAGTTTTCTTAATCTTTGTTTTATGTCAGCAATTTAAATCATTGAATGACTACAGTAACTCTTCATGATTGCTTCGATGTATAATGTGCATACCTTTCATTTTGGAAGTTGGTTTCATTGAAGTATATCTTATACATTTTTATGCCTCTACAGATGTATGATTTTGACAGGGACTACAAAGATTTTGGTATTGCTCGGTTCACAACAAAGTATTTTGTTGTGAGAAACTGCCTGAATGCCAAGTTTGATATGATTCTATCACCATGGAATCCTCCACAGGAATGGGGAAAGTATGCACTTCTCTAAGCCTACTTGCTGCACTTATTCGTACCTAAATGTTTTTTTTTATTTTACTTCTATTGCAAATTGTTGCAGACTTTTTATTATCTTTCTATTTCTTGATAGGTAGCTTTTATAAAATTAAATAGCATATTACTTATATAAAATAAAATAAATTGACTAGTATGTCTTATATGATTCTACTGACATTCTTTTTATGTTTTGGCTGATCTATGGTCAGTCTTTTTTGTTATAAATGAATATTATGTATTGCCAAAGAAGACTCCTCATCTTTTACACAAGATGTACACAGAAAAGAACCCCTGGATCCTCCCTTTGAAGAAAAGGTCACCCATAAAATCTATCATAGCAAAAGAAGAATCACAAAAGTTTCCAGAAAGCCAAAAGCGAAAAGTATGCAATAAAGTAGCCTTGTCCATTGACTGGTAAAACAGCTTCCTCAAAAGTTCTCCTATTGTGCTCCTTCCATATGCACCAAATTACGCACAACGAAACCAACCTCTAAGCCTTCTTCTGAACATGATCTCTATGCCCTCTTGACCAAGATTCATATAAAGATTTCACTTATTCCAGCATTACCCAAAAAATTTGAAAAAACAAAGAATAACATACTTCATAATTTCCATGCCCTGTCACAGTTGATAAGCAAATGATACGTAGTCTCTTTAGCTCTGTAACACATGGAACACCGATTAGGAAGCATTTGACCCCTTCACCCCTTCTCCCCAAATTATCAATGGTGAGTATAGCATCTAACACTGTCGTTGGCACCAAAAAAAAAAAAAAAATCCACCTTAGTTGGAGCCCCTAACTTCCTAATAGCTAGCCAAGAGAAAGATCTCCTAGGTCCAGTGTTAAGAAAATCATAATAGGAACGAACAGAGAACTTCTCCTTATTGCCTTCCAAATCATTTGATCCACTTGCCCCTGAGCAAGGAACAAAATTTTCATTTGTTTCCACCGAAACGGCCGAAACGTTTTTGTTTCCTAAGGGACCGAAACGAAACACTAGTGGAATAACGAAATACTATTATTATTATCAAAACACATTGAAACATAGAAAAATGCACCAAAATACAATGCTATATACTTAAACAATAAGTTGTATTAACCCGAATTTAAAATTTTTATAAAAAGTGTACAATTTTTATACAAAAGATTGTATTTTATTATTTTAATATTTGTCACTTTTGAAATGTTTCCGAAACATTCCGAAACATTTTGGAAATGTTTCCGAAACGTTTCTGTTTCTGAACTAGTTGAAACGATCCCTCGAAATGAAATTTTGATCCTTGCCCCTGAGTAATATGCTCTTTGTATAAAGGCTCAAACAATTCTGCTACCTTCTCAAATTCCTAATCTTGAATCGTCCTAATAAAAAGAGGAGATCCCAAGCCACCATACCATTTGAAAACTTCAATTACTCTGCCATTGAAGCATTATTATCCCTTGCAATTACAAATAAATTCAGAAAAGCAACTGACAATGGTACATCTTTGCACCAAGGATCCTGCCAGAACTGTACTCTTCTACCATCTCCAATAGCAAAACTAACGTGTTCAAAGAATTCATCCCAATCATTCCTAATCCTTTCCAAAGACTGACTCCATAAGAATTCCGTCTCCGGATAGAAGGCAATCCACTCTCCTCCAAACCATATTTACTTTGAATCACTTGTTTCTATAGCTGGCTTGCAAATCTCCACTACCACTTACCCAAAAGAGCTCAATTAAAATTATGTAAATGACGAATACCCAAACCACCATCCGTAAAAAACCCAAACTTTAACCCAAGCCACAAACTTTACCTGTCATGGTCATGCAAAAACTTCCATTTGGCCATCAATTTCATTATTTTCTACTTTTCTGCTTAACTCCGCAAACTACTCTCTCTCTCTCTCTCTCTCTGGAAATATACTGATGTTGTATTATTAGTCAGCACACCCTTAAATGCTATTCTGTTTGCTAGTGGTTCTGGCTCATATATAGTCTGAATGAGTTTTTTATTGCCTTTGTGCTTGGTTCTAATAAACATGGTTCTGGCATCAACACCCAACCATAATCTGCAACTGGAATTTAACGTTTTAAGAATATTCTCAACTGACACAACTAGCATTGAATGTTCCAGTCTTAAGTTTTTGGCTATTGTCCCCCTTCAGTTCCAGTAATCCTATGTCCATGGAAGAGCGAAATTCAAGGATTTCTGAGGATTTGTCCTTTTTTTTTTTTTTTTTACTGTTCTGTGTATTTAGCTGCTTTTTCTTTTGTGGTTTCAGTTTTGCAAAAGTTTCAGTTATACGTATTTGGCCAATCTTTGTTTGTGTTCATTTTTAGCAGTTCTTTCTGGTCGTCTGAATCTGTCTGACTTGCCCAATCTTCTAGCTGAGTTTCTTCATTTAAAAATAATGAAATATTAACTAGCCTGCCTTGGAGTTTCTTCTGAATATTACATTTTTTTGTTGAATGCTTCTGCATTTTGATTGAAAACTGGGTTGAACAAGAATTCAGCCCAAGAAGTGGCAACCTTGTACTTAGTTCGATGACTATGAGTTGTACAGGGAAAGATTTCTATTTATCGTAAGTTATCGCTATCATCTTGTTGTCATTAATCTCAATTAAAGTGCTGTTGTGGTTATAATTAATAATTTATTTACTAAGCTTTGCATATATGGATCTGTTATCTTTTTTCTGAATTTGGTTTTTACAAGCTAAACCAGTGGGCTTCTGTTATTACTTTTTATGTTTGTCCATCTCAGCAATCACCATATCTGACACTGTTGGCATAACAACAATTTATGCCTGGATCTGTTATCTTTGTTCTGAATTTGGTTTTCAGAAGCAAAACCAGTGGGATTCTGTTAGTACTTTCTATGGTTGTCTGGATGGGTGGGACGCTTATCCATCTCAGCAATCACCAACACTGTTGGCATAACAAAATTTCCTTTCATGTCCCCGCCAATTTGAACACTTAGCAAAGATACGTCTCCTTTCTTTAAAAGTATATGGAAGAGCAAATATGTTTATCATTTTGTCAACTCTACCCTTAGTAAAAATGTTCTTTCATTATGGTTGTCACAAACAAAAAATAAATTTATACGTATATAAGTTAGTATTAGTAGTTTCACACCCAGCTCTGTCATAGACTATAGGGTTTTGGCTCTTCTTTCGCCCATTCCAGTTCCTTGGATTCCCATTACTACCATTCTGCAAGGAGGAACGAACCGACGATGGAAGCGGGGTTTTGGTTTGGGTTAATTAAAACTTGTAAATAACGGATTAAAGACGGAGATTAAAGAAAAGGAACGGCTCATAATTGAGACATGTGTTTGGCGCATTATCTGCCGGTACCCTCCTTGTCTTCAGCAACACGAGCGGCTCTTGCTTCGACCATTGCAAAAGCGCATTTAGAGCCGGTACTAGATAGTATATTATTTACCTTCCCTGACGACGATAATTTCTAATCGTCGGCAAATCGTAGTAGTAGTAGTATAGTATAGTAGGCAGACTTTCACAAGAGTCTTGTCCACGAGCAAATCAATGTTCGGCAGCGGAAAATCATCTTTGGGAACATGCTTTGTGTCTGACATCCTGCATTTTTGGCCCTATGCAGCATTCCATTTTTTCTCCAGGTGATCTTAAGTGAATTCTGGGGATCAAAGAAATATAATATTATAAAAAAAGGGCATTCTTTATATGTTTGTACATATAGCACCATGGAAGTCATATGCAAATAATTACAGCAGACAATAATGTGCAAGTAAATATACATATGTATGTATACATGTGTATATATCTGTAGTTCTGAATCAAACAGATTCCGAGATTCAGTAGTTTCGCATGTTTATGGAATATGATGGACTGTATGCTTTTGAGAAGGATGACCTCATAAAAATTGTGTTTCCTTATGATCGGTCGAAATCGTTGGATGGTGCACTTGCCCAAACGTGATATTTGAATTTACAATATAACGTATTTACATGAATTCTTGTATTTTTTAGTGAGAATTCCGAAGAATAAGAGGTAAATAAAGTGTGAAGAAAGATGCAAAAAGACTTGTTCTTCTACTTCTGAAGTAAGTAAAGATGGACACTTAACAGATGCATGAAAAGAGACACCATAGCTAGCTTGCCTTGGCTTGATTGGGAGAGACTATATCTTTCCAAAGGGGGTAAGCTCACTCTTGTTAAGGGTACACTGGTTGGTTTGCCTACTTATCTCATATCCTTTTTCAATATCTCACCTTTGGTGGTGGAAATATTAGAGAAATTAAAACGTAACATTTTGTGTAGTGGAATGGGGGATGAATTCCAGTATCATTTAGTGGATTGGGACTCTATCTACAGTCCGGTGGTGGTGCAACGAGGAGTTTGGGCATTCGGCACTTTGGAATCTCCAATCAACCCATTGGAGATATGCTTTGGAGGGTGGATGTTTATGGAGGTTGGTGGACACTATAAGTTTGGCTCAAATATTGAGGTGGTCATGAGAAAAAGCTGGTCAAACTTTTTTGGCCATGTGAGTTTTCTCATGGGCAATGGGAGGAGAGTGAGATTCTGGCCTAATGTGTGGTGTAGGGACATCCCTTTATCCAAAACTTTTCCTCCATGGTATAGTTTTGCAGTAAACAAGAATGCTTTTGTGTCGGACTATATGGGTATCACAATTTGGGGATTGTTTGGGAACCTTGCATTATTCGGTAGTTCCAAGATTGGGAATTAAGGATAGTGGATGAGTTTTTTGAGCTGCTGTATGGGGTGGTTGTATCCTGGAGTGGGGAAGATGTGATGAGTGGAAGGGTAGCAATGGGAGGTTAACTATAAAGTCGATTCAATTCTTTATTGATAGGCGATGGTAGAAATCCTTTCCCCTGGTAGAGTATTTCGACAGTAAGGTTCCTACTAAGGTGTCTTTTTTTGTTTGGGCAGCTTCCTTGAACTCCTTTACTACCATTTACAATTTGGGAAAAAGGGGTGGGATGCTCCCCAGTTGGTGTTGTATGTGTCGTAAAGTGGAGAAGTCAGTGAATCATTTTTTATTGCATTGTGATGTGGTTTGGGATTTATGGAATTTATGGAGGATGCTCTTTTTATTATTATTTGGTATCTGTTTAAGAAGCATGGACACTTCGTTCAGAATTTGCATATTGGACACATACTCCTCAAATCCGTCGGGACACGTGTCGGACATGCCTTGGTGTGTCCTGTATTTTGATTAATATTTTTTCAGTGGACACGTATCAGACACATTGGGAACACATTTGTCATTAAAGGAACACGTTTTGAGACACAACAGGTTGAAATATTATTGTTAAAAGTATGAAATGGAGTCGATCTTATAACGACCAAAATATAAAAACACCAAAACATAAAACACCCTAATTCAATTCTTCAAATCCTTAACTGGTTAGTTATAGTATTATAATTTTGAACTTGTTTAGTTGTTTTTATCTTGTTTTGGTGGTTTAGAGATGTTACATTCATATACATAACAAATAAAAATATATTTTTTTGTTGTATCCCCATTGTATCTGTATCCTCATTTTTTGAAAATGTCACATCCCGTGTCCATATCTGTGTCCTTAGATGTACCCGTGTCTGTATCCTTGCATCTTAGGTGTTTGTTGCGTTATGCCGGCCTTGGTCCTCTAGCTTTATGAGTGTTCAGTCAGAGGGTGCTGCTTGAAGAGGGTGAGAAAGGCTTGCAATGTGGCACCTCTATATTTGAGAGTTTGTGGAAGAAGCCGAATCGTTGTACCTTTGGGGATTCTGAGTTGACCGTACATTGATTGAAATTGTGTCTACTTCACAGCTTTCATTTTTGGATGAAAAACAAGATCTTTCTTTTGTCCCTTCCAGGCGATCGGAAAATAAAGAAAAGGTTAATATAGTCAAGATAATTACATATTTACAAAATACTGTCTCAATTCATCCTATTTCATCAGATTCGGGATGTGATATGGTTCCGAAGGATGGACTGGATATGGACAGTTCCAATGAGATTTCATTCTTGCTTTTCTTTTGTAGATTTTATGGGAGATCTTAATTCTATCGACAACCTTTTGCACCCTTTTAGTGCTTTTAGTGGATTTTACTTCACCTATGAAAAAGTAAATAGAATCAAATGCATTACAACACCAATTTTATGGCGAGAGATGTTGGCATACCAATCATTCTTGAAATTGTGTCCTAGATGTTATAAGTTACAAGGCTTTATCTATACTGTGCACACTTTTTATATCTTTCTCATCGGAAGTCACAGCATCTACTTTTTCACCTGCAGAAAAGTAATGCTTCGAGTAGATGCAAAGCAGGGAGCTCCAAAGGATGGCAACTCTCCTATTGAAAACTTCCAGGTAATCAGTTCCATGACTGACTTGATTCTTCCAAAAATCAGGAGGGCCAGTGATTGAGGTGTGCCTTCTTATAGAGAACGCCTATAAGGATGTCAAAATTCAACTTAAACATCAGGACTATCAGGTTTGTCATTTTGTTGGGTCAGTGTAGTGTGTCATGAAACTGTGGGTTTCCTGCAGACCAGTTACAAATCGTTGGGACCTTATTAGTCATGACATTGCTCAGATTTTTTCTTTTCGAAGGTAATAGCAACTGTTCAATGATACCATGATTTCGAAAGCTGCTGATAGGAAAACAAAAAAGAGCAGCTCTTTACATTCCAAAGCCTAGTGTCTCACCAATAGCACCTCACCTTCATTCATTATTTTGTCGAGGGTATGGCATTTATTCCAGCCAAAGATGGTGCCACTATACCCTTAACAAAATAAGTGCCATATCCTTGACCAGGAGTGAGAGATTAAGTGTACCTCTTCCCAGAGTATATAATAATTACATCAATTGCTGAAGAAAAAAATACAAAAATAACGTTGCATCATAAACAGATTAAAGGCCTGCTTGGCGCTATGGTGTATTTCGCTTGGGAGTGTTTTAGGATGTTTGGCTGCATCTTCTAAGTTTGCGCCAAAAAGCATTTTTCAGCATAGCACCAATTGAAGTGCTATTGCAAGATAAAGGAAGCAAAAGCCCTTCCCAAAGTGTAGAAACCATACCAAACAACATTGAACCTCTTGATAACAACCTCTTCTTCACACAGCTCTCAGTAGAAATGCACTTAATTAAAAGCCACAGCAACACTAAATGGGGCATAATAGTTCTCCTTGCTAATTAGCTTATTACATCTAAAGAAGTCTGCAAAAGTTTTTCATAATTATTTGCAGGTGGACTTCAACACTATTTAACATACACTGCAGTTTGATGCCTGCTTTGGTTTGAAAATAAAATTTTTAACAGAAAAAATTGAGCATGGTTTTCCCCTATTTTCTCAGTAATAAAACTGCAGATATCTCAGGATAGGAGGGAGTCAGCAATAGACTAGACTATTTTCACATTGAACAAAATACGTCCTGTTATTTATGGACTGTCCCAAAAGGAGTTGATTCACATACTGGGTGTTTGATGTATTTTTAAGTTTGGAGCACTATCCACGCTGCACATGGAAATCTATATTGGGTTGAATTGACAATGTCAGTTGACCTATTACTGAAGAGTTTCAGTCTGGTTGAAGTAGTTTCTATTTCCTCTGCATTTTCCATTTGAAATTAAGGAATTTCATTTCCCTCGGCTTTTTAGTTGGATGTCTTGCTGTAACACTAGTGACTTGATTGTGATTTGCGTAACAGCCAAATATCTTTTCTCTTACAGGTAGATATCTACCCCCTAAAGATACATCTGACTGAGACACTGTACCATATGATATGGGGTTATTTCTTCCCAGAAGAAGAACAGGACTCCCAACGGAGGCAGGTTAGTCCTTTCATGCTTGAAAACTTGTTTACTAGTTTTTAGGAACTAATGGAATTGGAAAATCACATGGTGTATCCAGGAAGTTTGGAAAGTTTCTACTACTGCTGGTTCAAAACGTGTAAAGAAAGGCTCAACTATGCATGAAACTCCTGCATCAAGCAGTCACTCAACAAAAGAATTTGAGGTTTCCTCCAAATCCAACACCTCTGTGGTACCCTTTACTTCTGGAGCCACTCAATCTTCTCTTCATGCTGATTCCTCGCAAGTGAGTTTCTGGAGCCTATGTATCTTTAGCATCTTGGATGGTTTCATATTGTAGGGACATACTCTTAACGGAAATAACTTCTTTTAGACTTAAGCCACATATATCACCACTGCATTACTGAATGCTTGCAGGGATCAAAATTGCAGAATCTAAAAGCTAATATTGTTTGCGGTTCAACCCCAGAGCTAAGACGGACATCTTCTTTCGATAGAACATGGGAAGAAAATGTGGCTGAATCTGTGGCTAATGAACTTGTATCACAGGTTCATTCATCAAGCATTTCTCCATCAAGAAGTGGGTCCCTTGGTATTGAACAGCAAGAGGAACCCACTAGAAATAAGTCAAAAGAGACAAAACCTATTAAACCTGGTCGTCCCTCTCATGAAGAAAAGAAGGCTGCAAAACCACAGGATGAAAAACGATCTAGGCCTCGAAAAATGAGGGATTTTCACAATATCAAGATAAGCCAGGTCAGTTCAGTCTGTGCTAGGAAATTTCAATCCATTGCTTTCTATTGTAATAATGTTGTTTTACTGATTTGTCTACATCACAATGGAATAGGTTGAACTATTAGTTACTTATGAAGGACCACCATTGTCTGTCACCGAGCTAAGGTTGCTGATGGATACATTTCACCGTGTTGACTTCACTGGAACTTGGAGGCGACTGTTCTCACGAGTTAAGAAGCATGTTATATGGGGAGTCCTAAAGTCTGTCACAGGAATGCAGGTAAGTGATCGGGACCTATATTTCTTTTTCTTTTTCTTCATTTTTAGAGAGACATTTATTGTCTATCATTACCATATTGTGAGTTCCCAACCACCTGCACTGTGTGTAGTTTATGGGCACAGTCCCAACAATCTCCACCCCCCTGGCGCACTGTAGGAAGAAATTGTCCCCAACCAATTGTGTTACTAATGTGAAGACTCTAAAAGCTCTCTGTTTCCCCCAGCTTCACAGCAATAACTATAATAATAGACTATTGTTAGTAACCCTCTGTTGTATCTTTATTTGTTTTGGTAGCAAGTGAATTAGCAAACATTATGTTCACCCACCCAAAAGGGAAAAAAATGACATTTATTCCCCATTGATTGCATTACCTAAATAAGACTGCTTGGTAAGCAATTTGTCCTTTACCTCACACATTTTCCTTAATATATGTGCAGGGTAAGAAGTTCAAAGATAAGGCACATAGTCAGAGGGAACCCAGCGGAGCTGGTGTTCCAGACAGCGATCTTAATTTCAGTGACAGCGATGGAGGTTCAGCTGGGAAATCTGGTCAATACCCAATATCATGGGCTAAGCGTCCCGGTGATGGAGCAGGTGATGGATTCGTCACCTCCATAAGGGGCCTTTTCAATTCTCAGCGCCGCAAGGCCAAGGCATTTGTGCTTCGGACAATGAGGGGCGAAGCGGAGAATGAGTTCAATGGCGAGTGGAGTGAAAGTGATGCAGAGTTCTCTCCCTTTGCTAGGCAACTAACTATAACAAAAGCTAAGAAGCTTATTAGACGGCACACCAAAAAGTTTCGCTCAAGAGGGCAGAAAGGTTTGTGAACCTTATTTCCATTTTAATGATAGCCATTTGACTTCTTTTCTTCTTTTTTTTTTTTGTTTTCTCTTCTTCTTGTTTACTGACGTTTGGTTTCTTCACATGGGCCTAAAACCTCAAAACTTTCAATTACTGAGTTCTCTCAAATCCTTTGGCCACATTTTATAACCACCTCCTAGATGTTTTGTAATTTCAACTGTGTGCCGTCCTTGCTATGCACCCACCTGAAGTTGGCTCTTATGTTGAGCTATGGAGGATTTGAACTCAAAAGAGACTTGCTGACTCTGAGACTGATCATTCCTTCTGCATCAGGTGGACCTTCCCAGCAGAGAGAATCACTTCCATCATCACCAAGGGAGACCACACCATTTGAGAGTGATTCCTCTGGCGGATCTTCACCATACGAGGATTTCCACGAGTAGAGGTACCTGTAGTCATTAAACTGGAATTCTTTATCGGTTGAAGGAGTGCAAGGCATGGGGTTTTATAATTTTTCTGTCAAGTCCCCAATCAAACAGGGGTTACAAACCGAGGCGATTGTAATTGATTTGACTTGGTAACTACCTTGGATGGATACTTGGGAGATTCAAGATGTTTCCGAGATATCTTCAAATAAAAGCAGGCCAAGGAATTGTGCTTGCATTGTAAAGGCGAAATACTACTACTAGAGATGGTCTACTATTAGAATCAAGATTGACCTCACCCATTCACATACATGCGAGTTTGTATATTTTATGCCAGGAAAGAGTCCCGATCCACCTCAATGTCTATTTATTTATATGCATTCTATCCTTCGGCTATAATGAGTATATGGGCTTTTCAAGAGTTCCATGCACAATTTTGTATGAGCAGCTGTATATGATAATAGAATAAATCAAAATCTCTCTCTCTCTCTCTCTCTCTCTCTCTCTCTCTCTCTCTCTCTCTCTCTCTCTCTCTCTCTCACACACACACACACAAAACACATGGGATAGAAATGTGTGCCTTGCCGGTCATCAAGCTCCCTCAACCTTTAACATGAATTTGCTAGTCTTGTGTGATTTTCAAATACCCGCAAGTATTTTATTGATCAACTATTCAAGAAAGTTCCAGTTTGGTAATGTGCCCTCTTCCATTTCGAATTAATTTCCTTGGAATTCTATGCACAAGTTGATTCTTCGAGTCCGCAGAATATCCAAAGCAATTGTTCCTTCGTGTTCGTGAGCCACTGTCAACAAATTAAACAAAAAGGGCTGGAAAAAGAGGTCAAGCATGCCTTCCCCTGAGGCGTCGGGCATTGCATGGGAACTAAATTTTCTTTAAGTTGACTAAATAACATAAAAATCACGAACTAGAGGCATAATATGAACATGGCAATCATTTCCACGAATTTTATACCGTTATACTTGCTGGTAGGTATAAAGCAAGCCTGCCACTAAAAAACATAACTCCTGAGATATAGAACACCATGATGAATTCAATACATCCCAATAAGAATAAGCCCTAGAAAATGATCCTATTTATAGACTGGTTAAGGCACTTGAAACATCATCACAGACACAAACAAGATCCTATCACTTAAATTATCAACATTAAGCACACCCAGCTTTTCTAATGTCGGGTGGAAGCCGCAGTGTGCCTGCTTCTCTGGGAAGTGAGATCCAATCACAGCAATCGGGCTTCATGGCATTTGCCATTTGAAGCTACTACAAGTTCCCGCTTGCTCTTCCTTTTGAGGGAGTCTACAATTTTTTGACCTGTACATAGCGAGAAGACATAAGAGAGAAGCTAAAATAACATGGTATTTCTTGGAATTAATTAAGTGTACCTACTAAACAAAGTTAGCAGGAATGTCCATCTCCGTTTCTGAAGTATTTGCAAGCTCAACAAGAGTCTCCTGCAGATCCCAAAACTTGAAGTGAGAGAAATTGTAGACTACTCTTAAAAGCCTCATCCATACTACCAAGGTTACCTCCTAAATTGTTGGAAAGTGAAATTTTTTTTTCAAATCTTACATAGCCGTGTTGCTCTCACAGACTCACACTACAGGGAAGTATCTGGGATACTAGGGATCAAACTGCCCAGAAATCACTATATAATAATCATGCCTTTATAATCAATAGTTTATTATCATACCTGCTCATCAAGGTTGCACGAAGAATTGGCAATTCCCACTGGCAAACTATTTGTATGATCCGCAGCAGTTCCACACAAATCCTGCATACCAGGAAGGTAGAATCTTAACAACACAATCAGAGACCATATTGTCAAAATATGTTTAAATAACTCGTGTAAGCATCAAATGAACTTTAATGACGAGTCGTGACAAAAAATTCGTTCTTCAGATTCGGTTACAGCCGTCCCTTTCAATAAGTTACTTCACCACACATCTAATGTTAACCTTGGGATTAAGAACCCTGATTAGTAAGATGGGACTGCCATCATATAATGAGAGACATGTGAATAGTAAGGACCTCAATTTTTTTGTGTCATCTGTTACCTGACACTAGCTGTGATAATCAGGTAAGCATAAAATGCATACTGATAAATAACCTTAAAACTTCCCTGTAGGTAATGCTAAATGCTTAATTGCACAAAATTGATCAAACTTTGATTACACACCAATCTTGCGCTAATCCACCACTGTATTAGAATTTCCTAAAAGACTATCTAGAATGAAGACTTCAAAAGTTGATATCTGGTGCACTTCAACTCAAGGATTGGCATGCTACTTACAGAAGTGGCCAAAAGGTCAACAGGGCCATTAAGAAAGCTGCAGTTATGGTGAGAAGATGGAACATGTGATAACATCATAACTCCTCCAGATGTATACAGGAAGTTGGTGTGAACCTACCTTTCTGTAGTTTCGGGTGGATGTCCATGAGAATAGTGAGTATTTAAGGTAAAATGAAGGCAAGCATAACAAAAAATTAAAGGGAAATAAGTGCCAGTAGCTTAAAAAACTAACATGTCTACCTGATCCCAGGACTCAAGAAAATGAAAGGGAAATAAATGCTCAGCCTATTAAAAAATGCTTCTTTGGACCCTAAATGCTTAAAGTCAAAATTTGGCAATAAACTGAGAATATCAGTAGTTAAGCTTGGACGGCCCACAAACATATATAATGCACAATACACAAATATGCAGGGAAAATGGAGTCGTTGAATTTATTATAAACACAATGTTTGAAAGAACACACTTCCTCATCTGGATTGATAGAAGGATTGTCAGTGCCTCTTGTTATAGCCTTAGAAGGATCTTCTGGTGTTCCCTGCATATGCCACAGATCAGTAAAGAAACTACCAAGCTTGTCCATTCTCTGACAATTTGCTTGTAATGGACCAAAAGAAATCATACAGGATCATCCTGGTTTCCACAGAAATTCTCTCCTTCCATGATTGAAGGCTTAATATCAATAGGCGTTTCCTGCAAATCCCAAACACAATCTTTGGGTAAATCAAACATCACCATCATCATCATGAATTGTTATTATTATTATTGTCTGGCAAAGACCAATTAAGATTTGGCCATAGATCCAGCACAACATGAACCAAAATAACAAGGCATATAGCTATCTATATAGATTTAAACCTGGCTTCCAAAAGGCGAAGGAATAGACCATCCAACAATAAGGTGTTACAGTAATCTTCACATGAAACATACCGGTTCTATTTGGTCCAAACAAAGATTCCTCCCTCCCTTGTTCAGATCTCTCAGAGTTCCCTGCCCGTTCAATAAAATGGTGAAATAAAACAAAAAGCCACTGGAAGAAAGATAAAATAAAAAAGTAGCAAGATTTGTAACAGCAAGAGTTCTCAATCCAAAGCCAAGCTCGGAGCATGCAGATACCAGGATTTTTGTCCCAATAATAACAGAAGAATCACCATCAACAACAGCTTCAATTACTCAATGTTACTCAATGCATTTATCATTCGGGTATGTGAAATGACAAATGTACACCACGTATTCCAAAATGCAGCACGATGGGCCAGCTGATATTGATGCCATAATTTAAAAAGGTAAAGGCATTCTACGCATGGAGAGATTTTCCCTTCAAGTGAGGTATGGAACAATTTTTTAATTAAGAACAATAGCATAAAACAAGGTTACCTCAGTATGCATAGTATTTGATGTTTCATGGCCCTTAACCCAATCCTTCCCTAAAAACTCTGATGTTTTATAATATTATTGTCTTTTGTAATTTCTTTCTAAAAAACAAAACTGAGAAAAGAAATACAAAAAAGTTTCCAGGACCACCACTTAACTGTAGTAGGACGATAAGTATACTTGAAAATTTGTCCCCCTAAAGTAAATTGCCAGAATATTAGTGTTTTCAAGTAAACAAGTCTCACAGAAGCCTGAAGAACAAGGCTAGCACCTCAACCTTTTAAAAGTGGCCAAACCACATTCAAACATTGAATTTTAAATCAACTAAATTTATGAAGTCTATAAGCATGCAAAGTGAGCAAGGGCTTGAATGCCAGAGGGATGACCTTAGAAACAAAGAAGTGACAGTTTTTGATGACCAAGACAGTACAGACCTTGTTTGCCCACATAAGTCCACATGCATTGCAGAGTGTCCTTGGTCCAGCTGGGCCACGACGCATTGCAGGAGTAGAATTTTCACTTACACCACAATGTTGACATCTTCGAACACTAAAAAATATTGCAGAATGAAACAAAAGAAATAACAATATCTATGATGCTCACTGTAAAGAATAAATAGGAAGATGGTAAAGCATCATTCTACATGCTTAAAACAGAGATGTCAGATACACGTTGCTACTCACACAGTTTCTGGACCAGATGTGCCATCTCCTTGAAGGCAACTCTTGGCAGAATCCCAAGTAGAAGAACCTGGACTTTCTTTCCATGAAGCAAACTGACCGTTCTTACGATGCATCCTATTAAAATAATACATATGGAAGGAAAAGTTAGTACTCACAAATGCCAACAACTCCCAATGGAATAACCAATAATTTTATCAGTGCACTGTAATAATATTTCATATTCAAATTTCAAATTGAAACCACCAAAAACACTACCCAACGATTGTAACTCAGGGTAAATTGAAACCAGTAAGGATTCTACCAAAATGATTGTAATCGAGGGGGTATTGGAAGAGAAGTTCTCAGGACTTCTCCTATCGAACATACCTCTACTAAATAGAGTGTGTTTATATCCCTGTTCACAAGTTGTGATTTCATGCCCTGTTATTTCCATTTAACTTTATCCTAGAGTGTGAAAAATCTCCCAAATTTGGTAATATTGCAGAATATTTTTTTTACCAAAATGCCCTAACCAATATATAGAACATTCTATGTGACCACAAAAAATGACCTATAGGAGTCAAATTTACAGATGTAGAAGGATATGATCAATAAATGACTTGCTGTGCCATTGATACAAAAGTGGACAAAGGCCTGAAGCTTTTGGGTAATGCCAGGGTGTCCCCAAACCAATGTTTAGTAAAGACTAATCCCTATAGATGCCTACAATCATCTGCAAAATGCAGCAGGTAAGCCTGGGGGGAGTTATACTGGAGGCCTGTGTTAAATGACCTGTCGTTTACATTCAAAGTGTTATAATTAGCGAACTTTTTCTTATCCACAAATGGGAAAAAAATTGGGAGGATAAGAGAGCAATGAATAAATTCAGAATACCTAGATAAATATTGAAGAATGAGCACAAAAATGAAAACTCGCGTATGCAAGAAACAAATGAATTAAGAAAAAACAAAGTAACAGTACTGGAAGAATATAAATACATATTAGATGTGATTGAAGGTGAATGTAATTCCTATCCCACCCTTCTCTTTTGGACGTTGTGCCAACACTTCTACCACTACACTACAATGTTTTTGTCATAAATAATTATATATCAACATATGTATGTATTGTGTATAAGAAAGAAGTCTGAATATTTTTGGCTCAGGTAATCAAACGAACAAAATTTTACCTGCATAGTGGACAAGACCCAACATAAGAAAGTCCAAAGTAATACATGACATAGTTTAGTGTCAATTTTTCCCTCCTTGTACTTATACGTAGTCCGACATCCAAGCATACAGAAAGCATAATATAAGTATACAATATTATGAACTGACAACCACATACATATGAAAGATAAACAACCAGCCAACCTTAGAAGAGTGAGTAGTTCATAGGCTAGCAGTAAATATAACATATTGCACTTACAGCACAAAGAAAATCATAATAAGGCTAAGGCCCATATAAAAGTGGCACCAGTTCATAAGTAAAATTAGCAACTGGTTTTTAACCTTATCTGAGACAATCTCTTTAGACCAAAAATGATACCGTACTGAAATCTAAAGACACACTTAAGTTACCAAGGCAAACATTTCCACATTATTGATTGATCATTGTTTTACCCACATAACCTACCTGGCCCACAAGGATGTGCACTGGGTTGGGGGATCACAAAAATATTTATACAACTCAAGAGTTGTTCTATAGGTCACGAGAACAGCCTGCACAATGAACATTAAATCCACCGGTTGAAATTGCAAATATATTTACCTTATGGCCTTTAAATGCAAGAGGTAAACGAACTTTTTTTTTTTTTCCTGATTGGTGAGGAAAACAATCTTATTCAACCGAGACCTAGCATTCTTCAAAGGAATTTCTACAAATAACCCAATTACACTGTTGCAACCATCTCTCACCTTTGAGCAACCTCCTTTCGCACGCTGTACCTGATTTTCTTATCAAAGCATCTCCCCTTCCGTTTTTCACGGAATCTAACCAGGGAGGCAATTCTTCGTGAAAGATTTGAGCGCTTTGGGTTATCATCCACACCCTAAAAGTATTGCAGATAAAGCATTAATATATATTTAGGAAATGTAAAATAGTTGCCTTCAATATTTCCCACTTCAAAATTACCCTGATATTCTGATCAAACGGAACATCAATTGTAGGCACACCAGTAGGTATTTCCCGCCCTCCCAGAAGCAAGAGCACTGCTTGCACCTATGCATTTTCAATAAGCCATGCATTGTGTCAAAATAAAGACCTTATATGGTAGACATATTCTGAGACATGCTCCATACCAGACATAATTCAGGAGTACATATGAAGTAATGGACCAATAATATAACCAGTTGAGAAGAGACAAAATGAGAGAGTATAAATGAAATGGCTTAGAAATTTAACTAAATAATCACCTACTAAATTCTTTATTCTCTTTATCCAGAAATTGAAGGGTATGGGAATCCCTGCTGATATAGAGTACGATTAAAAAAGAAAAGAAAAGAGTCAATTGTACCACTGTCATCTAATCATATTTTATTGGCATTTTGAATAGCAGGTAAGTTGAGAGAAGTGGAAAAGATAGGACCAAAAATGTTACGAAAGTTCGGCACCAAAAATTGGCCTACCACCAGCCAACCACTTAAAGAGAGAAATTTGTTAACTTTTCACTCAGCTCCAGTTTAAATTACACGGGCTATGTTTCAGTCATGTCAGCATCCCACCAATATTTTTCAACAGATACTTCAATGTCCAAAAGTTCTGCAAGCTCAAACATTTCATTCTTTCTTCTCTGTACTAAATTGTTGATGTGAAAAAGGAGCACATAAGACGTGTTTTATCACCTGATAGCTGACCCAAGCATGTCAAACTTGAACTTTGCATAACTTGAATGTTGCAAAAGGTTATTATCAAACTACAGATGAGGAATCACTAACAGTTGTATTTCTATTTTAAATAAGACCTTTAAAATTACACGTATAATTTCATTATGAATCCTTGGTCAACAGAGTTTGAACTTCAGGATTGAATAATTGCTTCTTTCCAACTAGAAGTAATTTCTCAGCAATTTTCCAACATTTTCATTAAACCGAAAGTTGATTGTGTGTCTCATCTGATTGCATATATTAAGGGCATTATAACCTTGAATCAAATGAAGCTATAAGGGATCCAAACTCTACTGCCATTTTGTTTCACAACAATGCTACTTTGTCAATTAGCTAGGTGATTCAACTCAGAATATAGCAAATGTGATTCATCATTGATTGATGGGGACAGGTGATAAAAACAAATAAACTAAAACAGGTAAAATAACACTAAAGCAAACAAACCAGATGGTTCAAATGACTAAGCATGTGAGATGGAGAAGACCATGAAGAATGAAGTTGAGGGTGAATATAGATGTGGCATGGGCCTACACACGCACACTCAAAAAAGAACAAGAAGATGAAGAGGGTTTGGAATGATCATTCTGGGCAAACAATTCCATGCAATATGCGTAGAACAGATGCACCCTCAGGAAATAGAACTGATGGCTTGCTGCAGAGCATGAAGTTTAATTTCAAAATATGGTGTTCATTGTTTCATGTTGACAAGCTAGCAAAGTCCCACTTAAACAAAAAATTAAAAATTTCAAGTTTCTTTTTTTCCTTTTTCATCTTTTAAACATCAATTAAATTTTTATGATGGTTCAAAAAAGTCCGTGTGCAATACATAAAATTTGAATCACACTTAAAAGGCAAAGTTTAATATTCTAAACACTCTTCAGTTGTTTAGCAAAGGGTGAGGTGGGTTGGCTTGGCTTTAAGACTTCGTAGACCTAGGAGAAGAAAATGCCAGCTCAAAATACTCCACAAAATATATTAACTGAGGGCTCTCATAGAATCTCACATCACAAAAACTCACCAATTTGTCAGCAGGAGGATACTTAGCCATGAAATTTATACACTTTAACTGTTGCTTAAAATTCCTCCTGTTGTTTAAAATTCCTTTTGTTAATTTTTCAACTTAAACTTATAACGCAAACGCTTGACACAGAATCCAGGAATAGCTAACCCACTACAGTAATGAAACACTAAATAATTAAATATAAAATAGATACAGCATCCATATGAATATTCTGTTCACAATAAAGAAAACCTACGTATATGCTACAAGTTGTTAGCATGACATAAAAGGTAACTCAATTTCAAAGATATAATTACTAACACCCGGAAGGAAAAAAAAAACCCCTAGAAGCAAGCGAAATTTAGTTCTCACAAACTAAATTTATCTTTCGAGTAAAATTCCTTAGCTTTACAGTCAATCGTTAATTACGTGAATTCAACTCATTATAGCTGATTCAATCTTTTTTATTTAAATATATATATATATATATCGTACAATAGATTTGGCAGAAATGAAAAATAAATCCGACTGAACCACGAAGAATCGAATTGAAAACGAACACACCTTCTCTGGCGTAACAGCAGGGAACACATAAACCTCTCCTTCGAAAGCCAGAGTGAGCTCACTAGTCCGCGACGCCACCACAACACCACCACCTCCTCCGTGGTGGCGGTGGCGGTGGCGGTCCGAAGAATTCACCGAAGTCACGTGAGCATCCTCCGCATCATCCATGGCATCATCACCACCACCATCGACGTCGTCCTCGTAGTCTCCGTCATCGTCGTCGTCGTCCTCGATCTGTATAGCCGGCAGTTGCAAGTCATCCTCGTACGGACGAGCTTGAAGTGGCTGTGGATTTGCCGCCGCCATCACCAACCGAAGAACAAGAATAACAACAACATCAAACCAAAAAAGCTTCAACAATCAAAACGAAACCCTAATTTTTTTTCAACTCAAAACTCTCCACCCTGTTTCATTGAAGAACCATAATTAGACTCCTCTCGACGCCAAAACACGAGCCCTAGATTGAATAGAAGTTATCGAACAGAATTGAAATTCGCGAGCTCAGGAGAGAGAGAGAGGAGATGTCGATGAAGGAGAAGAAGACAAGAGCTGCGAAAAGTACCCCCGAAATAGCAAAGATTTGCAGGTTGTGCCCCCTTGTTTCCTTGAATAGACTCGAATAAGTAACTCTCTTTGAAATCAGAACATGTCGACATGTCGAGGAATTTCCATTTTCGCAATAAATAAATTGAAAATGGGTTTTTATCGAGTGAAACGCGGATGCACTAAACGTAGTCCCAGTATATATTTGAGAACCGTCGATTGGGGTTATGTGGTGATGATGAAGTGGGGCCCAGGAAGTTGATGTTCACGTGAAAGATGCGGATGTTTAATGATTAGGACTTGTAGGGTGGACTTTATTTTATGTGGAGCCCATGACCGCACTGGATTAGAATGTGACATGGGGGCAGAGATTATTATCATTAATCCCATTATCAAAGCATAAAGATTTTGGTTTTGGATTAGATTGGATTTGGGAAGTGGGTATGAGAGATAAAAAAAAGTACCATAATGGGATTGTGGTGGTGTGGCTGTTTATGGCAGTTGAAGGGGGAAAAATCAGGTGCGACCATCATGGTTAGGACGCATGATTTCTGCGTGTGACTGTGCCGATGCGATGGGAGAGCAACAATATAAAGCGGGTCCCTTTTATCTGTTTTGTATCAGGACGGTGTGACAGTCAAATTTGTCCTTGACATGACAAATTGTGACCCGTTGGATCTCAAATAGATTCAGTTTGATTTGACAAATGAATTTACCGAGAGATAAATAATATAAAGCGGGTCTCTATTGTATATTTTGTATGAGAAAGAACTATTGCAAAGTGGTGGTTGTTCTTTTAAATTTGATAGAATTACATTTGATAGATTAATTTTAAAAACTATTTTTATTGAAATCACATTTAGTAAGTCGGTTTTGAAATTTATTTTTAAAATTTTTTTCAAAAAACACTTTAATTTGAGGAACTATTAAAGAGGTATTTTTTAATTTTTCGAAATCGTTTTTATACAAAAATAAAAATTATATGAAAACGATGATATTTTTAATTGTCTTATCTTTTGGTTTTTGAAAACAAGAAAAATTAACAGTTCCTAAATGTTTTCAGTTCAAAAACACAAAAAATAAAACCGAAACAGAAATCGAGATCGCTACCAAACTAAGCCTTAGTCCTTGGCATAACGAATTTTCCGACCCTTTTGATCTCAAATAGATTCAGTTTTTCATTTGTGAAATGGATTCAGTTTTATACAACTTTTATCTTCTATTGCCACTTTACTATTAAACGAATGTGTGTACCTCATAAAACTGAATCATCTCACAAAACGCCTCATTTTTTTCTCGAATTCAAATGACCCACCATCATCCTCCATACTCCTAATTTTATACAAATTCTATCATCTATTGCCACGTTACAATTAAACCAAAGTGTGCCAAAGCACCTCATTTTTTTCCCAATTCAAATGGCCCACCTGCCTCGGCTCTCTGGGGCAAAAGCCCAACTAATGTACGCCCATGTATGGGCTTTAGAATGGTGTATGGGCCACGGGACAAATGAAAATAGTTTTTAGTTGAAAAATAAGCTGAACGGTACATAATACGTATGAGTTTAATTTAAATTTTTTTATAAAAAATTCAACATAAAAATACGAGAACATCAAAAATATAAATATATAATTATTTAGACATCATATGAACATAAGTTAAAAAGTTAGGACAAAAAATACGGTAGTATTTATAAGCAATTTTTTTTATATATATTAGTAGATAGTATTTTTGTCACATATATTAATTTTTTAAAAATATATTATTAACAAAGAGCTAAATTAAAGTGGTAGATAAAAAAATTATATTTTTTAATCTTTTTATTTCAATACCTGATATAAGAATGGATTAATTTATCAATTTTAATTTATTATCTAATATTTTGAGTATTAATATGAAGTTATAGAAAAAAATATATGTTTAATAATTTAAATATATCAAGTATTAGAAAAATATCACCAATATATAGGACATGATACTAGGAAAAATACACAAATCATGAGTTATACAAACTTTTTTTATAATTGATAAAGTCAAATAAGTTTAATGGTTAATAATTGCACTATTATAATTTTATAATAAGTATAAAATTAATAATATGCTAAAATTATATTGAATTATATCTACTTTTTAGTCGAGTTTTTTTTAAATATAATACTTAAAATATTTAATACGCGCAGTTTTTTTTCATTAATACATACATACAGCTATTATATGCAAATAATAACAATGAGTGGGTCAGACATTCTAAAATTTTATTACGAATGCCGATTGTTGAAAATGGAAATAGCTGAATGGCGTGAATGCCAATGGACAGAATAATCAGAATGATATTTATTAGCCGAATGCCGAGGCCACTTACAGTCTGTTTGGAACTTGGGAAATGGATGAGTATGGCAGGAAAATTTTAAATTTTTGTCATTTCTTTATTTAATATTACCTAGGAGAGAAAATAAAGGAAAGGGAAAGAAACGAAAAATAAAAGGAAACAAAAGGGGAAAAAAATATTTACTCTCCCTTTCTCTCTTTTCTTTCCTTGTATTTTCCTTTCAAGAAAGGAAAACTTTTCCCTTCCATTCCCCACCCCAAGTTCCAAACAAGCTCTTGGTTTGGCCATTGAGCTCTTTACTAGCCTCAATGAGTTAACGAACTAAGTTAGTCTAGTTGATCAGGATCCTAACTTATTTTAAAAAAATTAAGAGTTAGATTCCCCCTTTCTTGATTTAGGCCCTCCTTAATATAATTTTTTGGGATGTATCAAAAAAAAAAAAAATGGATGAGTTATACGAGGGCATGCCAATGTTATGGGGCAACCCCTCCCATTTCCGGTTTATGAACAACAGTCTCACCCCAACCTCATCCCAATCCCAAATTATATTGGGATGGTATGAGGTGTGAAATTGCATTAAATGCTGTTCTCATCGTGTTTTTGAAGTGCCAAAAATTTAATAATTTTTACCATTGAATCAAATCATATGAAATCACGGGTTATCAACATTCATTAGAAAGTGATAGGTTGTACTTGCATGTGACTTGAATTTATAAAAAGGGTAGCATGCTTCATGCCTTATTATTCATATTATATATAGGACTCAATAGTTGACAAGTACTTGTCAGAATGTTATACTCTAACAAAAAAAAAAAATTAACCAGGAGAAGTTCGGAGAGAATAGAGCAAATCTTTACCCCATCCCAAACTCATTAGAGATTAACCTCACTCATCACAACTCATCCCCTACCCCTACCCTTACCCCTACCCTATTTAAAACATCTTATCCTACCCTATTCGGGGTGGGTCGCTGACATTTCATGACAAATTGCCATCCATAATTGGGAGCCCTTGTAGACACACAAAAACTGAGAAATCATCACTTGTTTCAAAACTGAGTTACGAGGTTTATTTTATTTATTTTATTTCTCATTGAGTCACCAAGGATTACAAGCTCCAACCCAGAGACTGAAGAAATTTCTTTGCTTCAGCATCTGCTTGAGAAAGTCACGGAACCCAATGGAACTGTCAAGGTCGGGTTGGTTCAGGTTGAGGTTGGATAGTAATCTATCAACCTCACTGCCAAATTCGGATTCAGAAACAATAAAATCGATTTTGACTCGGTTGGAATTTGAATATATCGGGTTCATGTTTGGCCCGCTCATTTGCTATAAGGTTCGGGTGGCTTAAGGTAAGAACCCACCAACTAAACTGCTAGTGTCAGATTCACAAACTTTGGATCCGATTTCGACTCAGTCTGAGTTCAGACTCAGGTTGCCAGGCAGATGAATTGTTTAACATCCCTACTTACAGGATATAAAAGCTGGAAATGAAAATAGACCACCCCCTGAAACAACGGTTTTTTTTTTTTTTTTGTTTGGGGGGGGGGGGGGGGGGGGGGGGGGGGGGGGGGGGGGTGGCTTCAAGGGGCTGTTTTTTTTGGTTTTTTTCCCCTCTTTCTTTCTTTTCATTTTATGTAGGCCTCACAGCAAACACAAGGTATGCTCAACTATGCTTTTATAGAATTGTTGCCAAAATCAAGTAAAAAAGGACGGACCTGGGGCTTCCCATAATGAGGTAGTAATAGCAGAATTGGCATATATCATACCAACTACAAACTCAATTAACACCTCTAACATGGGTTCTCTATAACTTTCTGGAAACACTCAGCTCCGAAATGTTGAACACAAGGTCTACTTTGCAAGTTTGTTAAGGAGGCTTGTTTAAGCATACCCGTGTGATTCGAGTACTACTGCATCACCACTAACCCCAGCAGCAATCCCTGCCCCCATCTTCAAACATAAAAATAACAAAGGCAATACAAACTTAAAGTCACTATAACGAAGGTGTATATATGTATATTTTTTCATACTGGCTGGAGTTACATGTAAGCTTGACTCATGACCCAACCTAGTAAAATTCGGAGATTTTTTGGTCCACTAACATAAAAGATAGAAGTTAACCAATTGAAAGGACTATAAAGTCTAGATCAACTGTGTATCCGGGGAATGCTAGCCCACGAGAACAAGTAGAAGAAGAAATATGGAGCTGTCAAGACACATTAGCAAAGTTTTATGTGAGATCTAAATAAGAATCTCTCGAGGTAATCTCATGCAAAGTACAGAAGAAATAAGAAGAGGACCTCATGTATTGATTACGCCTTATCTGTACATTCGCCGAGAGAAGCCAGAAGCAATTTTTAAGAAGCCTTGATGCCAGAGCAATCAGTTTTAGCCTACCTTAGTCTAAAAGCTTACTGCTCAGGTGCTAAATCTGAGTTATCGCCACTCAAGCAGATCACTGTGTGTGGATGGGGGTTCCATAGTCAGAATTATAAGCTACACCTTCACACTGTTTATGAGGGGGAAAAGGACCAGGTTAATAATGCAGAAATAGCAAAAACAAAGCCAACCAGAAGTTCCACAAAAGCCAAACATACACACTACTCTTCGTGAGATGTATACCTGTTCTGTTGGGGTTGGAGCATTATCATGCATTTTCTTAGAAAGATCCCTCATCGTCCCCTGCAGAGTTCCATATTTTAAAGGTGAGATACAAAAAACTCAGTACGTGAGAATGTGTTGAAGTATATTAGACTTCAAGACTTGCGAAAGGCACATTGTTAGGGCAGATTCACAAGTAATCCTGAAAGAGAATGTCTAGACCATGCTTCAAACAAATTGACGAGTTAAGGATATCCTTGCCAATCGATTGAAGATGGTTGAGATTGTGTGAAAGCATAATAGAGCTCAAGAATTGCCAAAAGGGCATCGTTAGGGTAGATTAACAAGTAATGGCAAAATAGAATGTCTACACCATGCATTGAACAAATTGATGAGTTAAGGACTTCAGTGCCAACTGATTGAAGGCAAAAGAAGAGCTTGTTCTTTCAGGAATTAGAAATTAACCATAGGCAAAACCACGATGTCTGAACTTCTGATAGATAATCTTTCCTGAAAATAAGTCTACCTAATTCAACATGTGCACATACAAACGACCGAATAACTGATAAAAATATTCTTAAATTATAGGTCATTTCATTTACATGCCCCAAATGAGTTTATTTAATGCCTGGTGGCCTAAAAAGCATGGATACTTCTATGACGGTGCCACCATGTCGGACGCTCCCCGACACGTGTTGACCACACTTCTTAACGTGTCCTATTATTCTTTGATTTTTTTATAACTTGACATACTTTGGAGTTTGGACACTTGGGGGACAAGTGTCCATTGCTTACACACACATGAAACAGATACATTTCCATTGCTTAGATACACATGATCACCTTGTACTATTAATCCAATCCCTTGTCTTTTAGACTTTAATGTTGGGAATTCTAAAACTTAAAAACTTCCAATTTCCTCGTAAATAGAGCATTCTCAAATAAATATTAGGACTTTTTGTTCACATTTCTTTTTCAATATGTAAAATTTGAAAAATGATTCTTCATATACTGGTAAAATAGAATATAAATGCTTTTGTAATTAAAAAAGAAGAAATGGTTATTTTTTCATGTACATGTATAAAAATATGTAATTATTTGTAATCGTGTCCCTCCCGTGTCAAGTCCTAATCTTTTTGCAAAATGCCGTGTCGTCATGTCAGTTCGTGTCTTGTCCATATCCGTGCTCGTTAGCAGGTGGCATTGTCAGAGGAAATAGGAAGACAGAAATATCTCCATCATTAAATGGCATCCCAAATTACATTCAGTGGCCCATTTCCTTGCAAAATCATCTCCCAAAATGATTTCTCAGTTCATCCAAATCACCAACCCATTTCCTGCAGTAAACCTTACTCTGCCTATCAAGTAAATAGTCATAATTTTTGGGCAGTGACCCCAGACCTCCTCCATGCATCATGCCAATGATCTATCAAGAGCCACATGACATTATCACATCCTTTCAATGCAACTAGGATCTCCTAAACCCTTTGGAAGCCAGTTTTGATTATCCGTATCTTGAAAGTAATCAGGTTGCACTGCAAAAACCATAGAAGAATAAAGAAGGGTTCCCTAAATCAAGTTTAAGACCAGGCAATAATTGAACTCCATGGACCAACTTTAACCGATTAAACCTATTCTAAAAAATAATCAGGTTGGGCTGCTAAAAGATTAGAAGAATAAAAATGGATCCCTAAATCAAAGTTAAGACCCTGCAAAAATTAAACTCCATCGACCAACGATAACTAAGCCTATTCTCTTGGTTTCCCAGTCAGTGGAGTCAAACCAACTTCATTCTTCCCAAACTTAGAGAACCACTCACCTTGCAGCTCTTTCATTTTGCCTAAGAATTTTCTTTTTTAAAAAAAAAATAAAGTAGTAATCTAGATCTGATGCCAAACATCCACTGGAAAGGCAGCACTTATCTCCACCAAGGTTACTAGATAATCTCCATCTATGATTGTCAAACTTCCTCAGACATGCTTAGAGCTTGAATTGCAAGGAAAGTAAAAGCAGGATTAAGGTAGCAGCAATGTTTGATCATAAATTCAAGTACTCGCTAATTGTTTTTGGAGATCGAACTTCACAGAGATCTATTTATAATGCCACTTCTGCAATATCAACTAATCTGCTCCATCCAACTATTCAATGATATTCCTCAGAAACAAATACCATGGTTCACAGAGAGACTTTCCATATGGATAAGACAAGTACCTCCAAACAAAAGGATATTGAACCAAGCAGTTGCATATATTTCATACTGTCATGTGATCAGCTTTATAACTACTGTTATGAAAAAATAGTCTCTAAAATAAAAACGCGGGAGGACCAACCTTTGACCCATAGAGCTTTTCTATAGGTCAACACAAAGTGTGGGTTGAAAATTTTTTTTAGTTCTCTCTTTCCTTTCTGGGATTAAAGAAAAAAGACGTCAAAACACACAGAGAGTAAAACAGAATTTACAATACAGCCAAACCAGAAGACAAGTCAAGACGTCAGAATGCCATAATCTACTTCCAAGATAGTGAAAGCAGAAACATTATGGACGTCATAATCTATCTGGTAAACGTCTGAACAGAACCAGGAGACAAATTTTTCTCAAGCATAACAAGCAAAGCCTTGTTTTGCACTATAACCAGGTGCATATGTATGTATAAAACCAACAGTGAAGCCAAACTAATTGATTTCTATATCACAAGTGAAGATACCAACCTTGTTTGCCCAGAACAGCCCGCATGCATTGCAAAGAGTCCTTGGACCACCTGGCCCCCGGCGCATCATTGGAGTGGACTTTGAGCTAGTGCCACAATGAGTGCATCTGGAAAGACAGGCATAGACATAGTAATAGAAATCAATCATAAAGTTACATTATGTTTTTTTTCATAAGTAAATAACTAAATAGTACATAAGAAGCACAGACACAGACACGACATACTGACATGACAAGTTTCAAAAAATAGAGGACACGACACGGCGTGGACGCAGCAAAATTATTTATATTTTTATATTTTATATAACAAAAGTATATTTTTATACATCTTTTTTATTTGTAAGGTATTTAACTATGTGCAGATGATTACGAGTAATAGCCCATTAAGCCACTTGGATTAAGTAGTAACCTATTAACCTCAAATCCATGGTAACCCACTTGAGCCATGAGATCCACAACAAAATAAAATAGAACAATCCAAGTTTTCTTTCTTTCTAGATACAATCCAAATATTATTCTTCTTTTTCTTGTCCTTTGCTAGTTGTTAGATGCTCAAACGAAGATCTTTGCCCCCCTCTCTCCCTCTTTTCTCCTCCCTGTAACTCAGAACCAAAGCTCCCGCAAACCAAGAACCAAGTTAACCGTGTCCTAGAAGTGTCCCAAAAGTGGACATGCGTGTCTAGAGAGTGTCTAGCAAGGAAAAAGTGAAAAAAAATTAGGACACGGGAGAGAGCATGTCCGACATGTGTCCGATGAGTGTCGGTGTCCGACACAAGTTGGACACGAGTATGTCGCTCTGCAAGACGTGTCCGTGCCTCATAACTAAATACATTTTATAAAGAAGAGCATCAAGGGGATGCTATCCATATACGTCAAAAAGGACTAACAAAAAACTAAACAAACATTAAATAAGTAAAAATTTATGAAAGCTACAACACTATGATGTAAGCAAAAAATGAGTCAGTCTGGTGGTAACAGATGTAATGCAACATTCAATAGCCAAGGCAAGGCGAAAACATAAAACAAAGCATGCAGGACATAAAATAAAATTATGTCCACTAGAGATCAATAGGTAGTGATTTTGTTTCAACAATTAATAGAACCCTTGAAGGTTGCACAAAACTCACAAAGTTTCTGGGGGACTATCATCTTGTCCTGAATCCTCGCCAGTATTGCAGCTAGCAGACTCTTCAGATTTCTTGGAAGAAGTGAACTGGCCCTTCTTACGTTGCATCCTGATATGGTCATATAAATATAAATCCGTAAACTGCTAATAAAACAGGGAAACACACACAAGAGTCCAGACAATATTCCTTTGAGATTGGTATAACTTCCTATCAGTACATATAATCTTTTTATTCTAAAATCAATTCTGCTGATAAACTCAAATAAAATAACAGTCATTGCCAGAAAATACAATTCAATCTTTTCTCTTTTTCTTTTCTTTTATCTTTTGGTCTTTTTATCCACCTGACAAGATAATGAACAGCAGTGAACAGAAACCTTGATGCTTATGGTACTCACATTGCAACAACCTATATCATGGCCTTGCATGTGAAGTTTTAAATTACCCCAAATTCAATGCCCTCATTGTATGTAATAATGTAAGTAAATAGACAAGAATGCAGATAAACTCAGCCTCAACCAAAAATGTCAATCCCATTGACTATGTTCAATCCAATATGATAACATAAAATATAATATAATATTAAAAAAACACATCAGTCAAACCTCTAACAATTGTGAGACAGAATGCAGTACAAAAATTTTGGGATGCAGGCACCAATATCCATGAATATGCATACTGAAACATCAATACACTATAATTCCAAGGCAAAATCCTGAGAAGCCCATTTTAGAGCGTTTTTGCTTCATAAATGGATGATTCAAAAAACCAGTCCATAATAACAAGCAAACAGCTTAGTCCACAAAAAGTTCTCAACTGACAGATCACAGATAGCCACCTTGACATCTTCCACCTTTTCCTTCTAGAGCTATGGATAAACATTAATAGCAGCCTTAGATAAATTTTATCAAATCTCTGTGTCTTAAAATTATTTTTGGCCCAAAATCAATGGCAAGTCAAGCGCATCAAGTCCATTCTACGATGGATAGGAATACTTACTCAAAGAACTAGTCAAGGAACATGATTAATGGAACTATTCTCAATCATTGAGTCGCAAAACAATATTACTCGGAAAACTATTCCTGTTAACAGTCTGTTTGGGAAATTATAGGAGATAAAAGAAAAGAAAAGAAAAATTAATTTGGAACTTAGGAGAGAAAAGAAAAGGAAAAAAGGAGAAAGTTTGGAAAGTCGGAGAAAAGAAAAGAAAAGAAAAGAGAAGAAAGTTTTATTATGTGAGTAAGAGGGGCAAATAAGGAAACCAATTGTTTAAAAAGCACAGGAAAAACAGTTACTTACTAACTTCTCTCCAAAATCCAAATCTCTCCACTTTTGAAGAGATTCAGAAGGCCATTACAGGGGTTTTTGGTTTCTCTCCTCTTAAGCCATCGAAACAGATCATTGGGCAAGAAATCCAAACAAACTGTAAGTCATAAGATAATCCTAAAATAGAACACACTTGACAGTGAAAAATCGTGGTAATTTTTCCGATGGAACAAAAAAATACAGAAAAGGAAACTCGTGGTAATTCAACATTTAATTTATTGAATACCTTACTCAAGATTACAACACCACTATAGGAAAACTATGACAGCAGATTATTTCTTCAACATCGTAGCAGATAAATGTGGCAATTATATACTAAGAGAACAAATTTTTTATAGTTATATACACCAGATGAGTAAGTCTGATTATATTTTATTCATTTACTTTATTCCAAAATTGGAAGGAGGAGGAAGGGTGTAACATAAGAGAATGAACTAAGCAATAAACTGACACTCTTAATTCTAATCTCAAGGAAGTTTATAGATATAAAAATAAGCACAACAAAACAATTAGTAATAACCTAGCCAAAATATAATTTAATGAGAAAAATAAATCATTCTTCTACAGATTATTAGTTAAGAAGTTGACAGTAAGTTGCCAGGAGCAATTGCCGAAAATCAATTGCAATGTAGGGTAAAAATTTTTTTCCCCTTGGTTCTTCTAAAAAGCAAGGCACCTGGTTACTTGCAAAGGAGCAGCAGATATAAACAAAGCTAAGAGGGCAATTTGCACCTAATGAGAAATACAGAGTCATATCCCACAAAAGGAAAATATAAAAAATGCAAATATAACAATCCAAATCTGCAATAGGAGTTACGTTGCCAATCAATTTGACATGGTTATTGTGCAAGGTTCAATATAGAGTTCGATCAAAGATGCTGGTTGCCGAAGAACTATATAATTCCATTCTTAAATTTTTTTTCCATATTAGGGTTTTCAGTTCAATTTTACTGCATAAAGCTGTGTACTACCTTGTGCAACAAGGTAATGTTAGTGGCTAAAGCAAGAACATGGCTCCAAAATAGAAAGCATCACAGTGTAAAGTCTAAATGCCCTGAAAGGTTTATAAACCTTAAAGTCAAATGCCCCGAAAATAGAGTAATCATGTTGTATATTATTTTGTAAAGGTCCTTAATGTCAAATTAGCAGTGTTTTCTATAAATTGGTGGAGAATGAAAGTAGTATATCATTACGGCTCATAATTATTTGTGTGATTAGCAAAGCTCAATTCTCTTCGCCTAAAAAAGAATTATATGACTATGGTATTAGTCACCATACCTGAGTGCAACTTCTTGGCGGACGTTATATCTAATTTTCTTATCGAAGCACCGTTCTTTTCTCTTCTGTCGGAACCTACTTAGAGAGGCAGCTCTCTGTGGCTGACTAGATCTTACGGGATACTCCATCAATTCCTGGAGATAAATACAGTTGCATCCTTATAAAGAAAAATTAAGTGAAAGCCACACAAAGGAACCTTCCATGGATAAGATAAATACCCTCTGATTCTGATATGCTAATTCCGTGCCTTGCATGGCGGAAGAAAGTTCTGATGCTCCCAAAAGCAACAGCACTGCCTGAACCTGTAATAATAACCCAATACAAAATTCTCTACTTATCAAAAAAAACAAAAAACAAAACCAGTACAAAATTATAAAACCAACACCTTCACATTGCATATGTGTACAAGGCTAACGCTTTCTTCGGTTGCCGACAAAGCGGAGGAACAGAAAGGCGACAAAAAATTTTAATTTTGCATTTCTTATTGGTTTCTTTCTGACCAATGACAGCCAAACTAAACTATTTCAAGATCAGCAACTAATTAAAAGCAAGTTTTTCTGATTCCCAAATGATGCCACTGACAAAAATCTCAAGTTCAAAGTCCTCTTCTTTCGCTACATATTCCCAGCAGCCAAATGGAAACATGCTTTAGTCTACAATGCCTACAAACATTATAATACAAAACCAAATACAATGCCAAGAAATTAGGCAGGTTGTTTGTGGAATTTGTGGAACACGAGAAAGGAAAGGAAGATTGTTATTTTTTCTTCCTTCCTCTGTTTGGTTCTTAATTTGAGAAGGAAAAAATAAGAACGAAAATGTGTCGAAAATTATAAGGAATCTGAAGAGAAACGTGGCTACCAAAAAATAATATGTGAAAACTGGAGAAAACGCCATTGTTCAAATTAGGCCTAATGAATGTATCCAATCATAAGTTTTAACTGAGGTTGTAACCCAATTTTGACTTGAAAATTCTTATCATTATGTTCTCTCTTTCAATCGAAACCATTAAACCAAGCAATAGAAAGTTCATTTCTTTTCACTTCCCCTTTTTTTTTGTTCCTTTGGATAATCAAAGAACGAAAAAAAATTACACTTTCTTCAATGATCCTTTTCACTTTCCTTCGCTTCCTCTCTTTCCTTCGACAAGTCCCATTTTCTCAGTGACCAGACAAAGTCAAATGCGAAGAAAACCCTAAATTAGCGAACTAAATCATAGGAAATTCTGACCTTGTCCGTCGTAACATCGTCGAACACGAAAACCTGGCCGCGGAACGAAAGCGTGAGCTGGTTCGAACTGTCGCTACGTTGCAGCGGCACATCCGACCCGCCGTCGGTATAGACAACGTCGGAGGGCACGACATCGACGCCGTCGATACCACCAACGCCACCGTCGTCGACAGAGTGAGCTTCGTACGGAACGTGAGGATTGTCGGCGGAGTCGCCGCCGCCACCACAGGCTGTGGGGTCTTCCTCGGCGGCGGCGTACTGGTTGGGCACGTTCAGGGGTTGACTGTGACCGTACATTGTTCGCTTTGGCTCTGAGATCGATTCAATGGCCTCTTAAGCATCACAAAGCAAATCGAATTCTCTAAATAAGAAAAACCCTAACCTCAGTGTAGACTGTAGAGTGAAACACTTGTGGGTGAATGAGTTGAATAGAGTCTTACATATGTTACATATTACATATATAGATATATATATATGTGTGTGTGTATGTGTATGTATATGTATATGTGTGCGAAGACAGCGGTGCTGTTGTGGTGGTGGTGGTGGTGGTGGTGGTAGCGACGTCGTTGGGGTTGTGGACTTGGGGGAGTTTGTGTTCGAGAGCTCTAGAGAAAGAGAGAGGACAATACGGGGCAGATCGCTGTTTGTGTGTGCTGTAAAGAGAAAATAGTGACCCTGGTTGGTAGCTATATTTACGAGGTGTGCCACTTTGTACATTGGGGTCAATGAATGGGTGGTGGTGTGCGGTGGTGCGTGACTCGGAAGCTGGGGGTAGCGTTGGAAACTCGGTCGTTGCTACTCGAAGCGCGACTCGCGTGGTTTCTGTGCTGTGATTCCCTCCGGTGAATACTTTACCGTATTCCAAGCAACCAACGAATTCTTGCCATGTAAAATAAAAATATTTTGAGATAATTACACTTTTATCCATTCTGATTTGAGCGAAATTGGGAAAGTAAGTGACTTTTAAAAAAAAAGTGTTTAGATGGTAGTTACTTTTTTAAGTTGCTTTTGTAGAAAAGGTAGGTCCAAATAAGTCACTTTTTTAAGTGACTTTTTAAAGTGGTGACATTTTTTATTATAAATTAAACATAATTAAAAAAAAATTACAAGTATAAGCTATAAGTTACGCCCAAACACCTCTTTACTTATTGCTCAAAAATAAACATATAGCTTTAGTTTAGACTTAATTATAAAATTAATGAAAACTGTTAGAATTAACTCTGATTTTGTCACAGGAACATTGTCATCACTTGATCACTTCAAAATGTAATAGCAAAACAATTATTTAGCTATTTTTATGTCAAAATAAAAAATTATCTTTTGTAGAAACATTTTTGTCATTTTTATCAAAATTTTCACTGCTTCATCTATTTTACAAATAAGTTCAAACTATAAGGAGACTATGTATTCACTTTTAAATTATATAGAGATTTACAAATAGGATAAAATGTGATTATTGCCTTTAATCGGACACATTTGTTTGTGGGATTGGACTGCTAATCTTGTATCAGGGTTTTATGTGATGTTTGGTTGCACAAACAAGAAGTGGCATAAACAATTCAGAGGTCTTTTATAATTTTATTCCCTACGAAGAGTTAAATAAGCAATTTAAAAAATTCTTAAGATATGTCATCCCAAAATTAACTGTTTTGAGATTTCTTATCCCCTTATTCCTTGTTTCATCCAGTAAAACAAATGTAGCTAAAGAATACGCATAAGAACAAAGCATAGAAATAATATTATTTTAAGTCCAACAATTAAAAAATAGTTAATGTTATTCCATCTTAAAAAAACTTAAATTTATAACTTACATTTGTGTTATTTTCATACATTTATAGATATGATCAAACCCCCACCCCCCCAAAAAAAAAAAATCCCTTTATAGTCTCCTGCTTCAAGAGAGAAAAATAAAACAAACAAAGGTATATAGTTTCAGAACTTTTGAAAATCTAATGCCTTTCTTTAATAAAATTATGAAACTTATTTCAAAGCAATGTCTACTATTCAATGCATTGAATTGCTATAAATTAACTTAGCAGCAATTTAGTGTTGTTCTAAAAATAGCTATGGCCCTTCAAAATTTGTCCTTTTTAGTCAAATATCTTTATATTTGTGGCAAAGGTTTCATATGCTTAGGAGAGACTAATGGGCCATGACCATTGACCTGTTACTTCATGAGCATGCCTTTTTGCTTGTGTTGACAAACTCAATTGTGATTTAATCACATTACTATGTGAAAGTTGTTGGCCTACTTTTCCAATTTGTAATTCATGCATTTAGATACTTCCAACTCATATGAGGAGGGGTTTGTCTCTAGTAATTATTGGATTTTCCATATTTGCCCAAGGTCAGGGTGCGACTCACTTTGCTAACACTACCTTGTAGTAACCATATACTATGATTTTAGTCCTTAAAAAAAAAAAAAAAAAAAAAAATCATGTATGTTGACCCTCTTGTTAGTTTCAGTTTGTGTCTAAAAAAAATCATGTTGGGTTAGAAGGGGTTATGTATTTGTAAATTAGCTCTTTACATGAGTTTAATATTCGTTTGTGCTTCTCACTTTTAGATTTGTTAGCACTGGAATTTTCTTCTATTACACAATCTTTGATACTCGGAACTTGAACAGTCATGTTGGCTATGAAGGGTCATTTATGTAATCCATCAGTGATTTTCTCGTCATTTTACTCGATTTCTTTACAACAGGAACTTTCTTTCTCTCATCTCCTTGACCTCAAAGCCTGATAAAGATAGAATGTTTCACTTGCCCATTGCTTTCATTGTCTGTAAAGACTCTATCGTACCATTTTTTTTAATGCCCAAATGGTTTAATTGTGAGCAATTTTTATATGTAAATAATGTATGTACACCAAATCAATATTCATACTTCTATAAATATATAAAGGGTGTTTTGATGACAGCTTATAAACTATAAGTTATTTTTAAAAATAGTCTTTTTAAATGTTTTTTTACAAAAATGTGCAAAGTTTATAAGCTATTTTTTTTTAAAGTAGTGGTTTAATAAGCAGCCTTTTTAAGTAATTTTTTTAAGCAACTTTTTAGAGGATTAGCCAAACAATATTTAAAAAATAAGCTATAAGTTAGAAAAATAAGTTTTGTCCAAACAACACCATAATGTCTATAGCTATAAATCCGAAACATATTGTTACTAATATACTTACGCTGGTCCATATGGAATTGACAACTGTGATCATAGATTATGGGAGACTGGTTGATTTAGATTGGGTCGAATTGGGTTAGTCATTTAAATGAGTTACACAAATTAACCCCATGGGTTAGCTCGGTTGGTCAGTAGGTATGTTTTAGGGGTGGCCATTGGGTGGATCAGGCCGGGCGTACATTAGAAATAAATTTCATCGGACCTAAAACTAAATCTCAAATCTATCCAATTAAAAAAATTGCATTCTCAAGCCCTCCTATTTAATCTAAAATTTGTCTAATAAATAATTTTTTCTCTAAAATTAATATTAAATCAAATATAAATAAAATTTTCAAACTCTATAATTTATGAACGAATTTAGACAAATCTATTGGGTTCTGGAGCTCATGGCCATCACTAGTATGCTCTGCACATGACTGGTTATGATGCAACTCTGGGAGTCAATTCATTAAGACGTTAGTGCAGTTGATTGGTAATACGGACATCTTTTGACTAGATGAACCATGACTAGACTTTCAGTGTTGGTTCAACTCCCTGCCACTGTACGAGCAAGTCCGCAATTTACCGTTGTCCGGGTAGAGTAGGCTTTGCGTGCAACACCCAACAAAGAGGATTTCCGGCAAGTTCTGAGGGAAATCCTTGGGTTTGTCCCTTTTTGAATTACACAAATTAACCCATCTAATTAGTGACTGGGTTCAATTTGGGCGGGCATCTCTGGACATGGGTTGGACCCATGGACTCGTGTAAGCCCACCAAATTAAACCAACGAAAGGAATGATATAAAAACATAATTTTAAATACAAATTAATGTGGTTATTTATGTTTCTTCCCCTCAAATCCAAATACCCACTATTTCTTGTTATTTAAAAACTATCATTCCTATATCATTTCATAGAGTTTTTTTTTCATATAAAGATATAAAAAAAAAATTCTTCCAATAAAAAAGAAGAAGAAATAAAATAATTATTTTCTTACTATTTGCCGCAGTTCCAAACAGGCTGTTAGCTGTCACCACATAGATGACTTCATAAGCATTTCTAATTTCTAACTATAGAAAAAGAGCCACTTTGCTCTTCTGTTTTCGTTGACTCTTTTTAGCCCCTTTTGTCAGTTTTAGCCCTAAAGCTTAAATGAAATTACAATGCACTGGTTACTTTTGGTCTTTTGTGTTGCTCTGCTACGCTACCAGTTTCCTACCTCATACTTCATTCTACTTACTCTACCCCTGTACACGGCATGCTCGGACAAAGTTTGCCCATCACATGACGGTAGCACAAATTCAACATTTTCCTGTACTTATCCTATTTTCATACGCATTTACTTACCTAGCTGTCCCTTCCTTTTAACTCCAACTCTCACGTATGTCCAATTTCGAAAGGATTTTATTTTGGAGATTATTTAGATATAATTTGACAAATAAATTCTAAATTTAACAATAACTTGATAAAATGTGAACCGTTGTAAATGGCTTGATAAAGATGTTTAAGAGGATAAAAGGTTGTTCTTTTCTCAAAATATACACGTATAAGCAATAAAAAATAAAAAAATAAAATAAAATTAGTTAAAATTTAAACTTCGCAAATTTTTATTTAATAATGGGTAAAATAAGTCAAGTGATAAAATTGATAACTCGAGGATTGCAACGTCTTATATCAAGAATCAAAACTTTTTACGAGTAATTCTTGTTAAATTATCTCACGTGATATTTTATTATATTAATTATATAAATTTTTTATAAATAAAAAAAATTTTAAGAGAAAAAAATTTCATGACAAAATGAAATAGGAGTCACCAATATTAATTGATTTTTCTTGTAATCTATTTCAACTTGGACTCTTAAGTGGTTGCTTCTTTAAAACTGCCCCGTGCAAGGGCTCCTGAACTAGTGCTAGTATAAAAAGGCGTTTGGTTGACACTGACACCTTCCGCCCACCATTTCAACTCCTCCAGTTCCCTATTTTTCCACGTCGTCTTCTTTATTTCATTCATACTCCAGTTTAAAACATTCTTACGTCTCTCTCTCTCTCTCTCTCTCTCTCTCTCTCTCTCTCTCTCTCACTCTCTCTATATATATATACACAACACCCGGTCAAAGATGGCAATTGCAACTTGCACCCATCAATAATCTTCCCATTATCCAATATAGTTATATACTTCTAGCTGACTTTTCTTTCTAACACTGATGTACAATACAAAAAACCAATATTCTTCTTTAGTTCTCCAATCTTCATCCTCAATGGAAAACAGGGGCAGTGTTCTTCATGTAGTTATGTTCCCATGGCTAGCCACTGGCCATCTCATACCTTTCCTCCACCTCTCAAAGTGCTTAGCTTCAAAGGGTCATCTCATCTCCTTCGTGTCCACCCCCAGAAACCTCCAGAGACTCCCCAAAATCCCTCCAAACCTAGCCCCTCTCATCAATTTAGTCAGCCTCCCCTTCCCTCGCGTAGAAAATTTACCAGAAAACGCAGAGTCTTCCATGGATATACCGTATCAGAAAGCCCAGCTCCTCAAAATAGCCTTCGATTTGCTCCAATTACCACTAGCTGAATTTCTAGAGAAAACGAGCCCAAACCCAGATTGGATCGTCTACGATTATGCCTCTCACTGGCTACCCAACCTGGCGGCGAACCTCGGCAATGGCGTCTCGTGCGCCTATTTCAGTCTCTTCAACGCCGCGAACATGGCTTTCATCGGACCTCCCTCTGCGTTGTTAAATGAAGAGTATGCCAGAACGACGGCGGAGGATTTCACGGTGGCGCCGTCGTGGATCCCGTTTCGGTCGGAGATCGTCTATCGTGTTCATGAGTTGATGAAGTATATGGAGAGTTCGGAGGAGAACGACTCTGGTACGTCTGATCTTGAGAGATTTGCTGTTTCTGTTCGTGAAAGTGACGTCGTTTTGTTTAGAACTTGTGTTGAGTTTGAGCCGGAGTGGTTCAATCTGGTTTCTGAGCTTTACAATAAACCGGTGGTTCCTGTAGGGTTTCTACCTCCTCCATCGCTCATAGATATAGAGAGAGAGGATGACGAAAAATGGGTTGAAATGAAAGGCTGGTTAGACAGACAGAGTGTGAGCTCGGTGGTGTATGTTGCACTCGGAACCGAGGCAACTCTGAGTCAAGATGAGCTCATTGGGTTGGCTCTTGGATTAGAGCAATCCGGGTTGCCTTTCCTTTGGGTGCTGAGGAAGCCGCCCGGGTCAACTCGGAACGTGATGGAGATGCTGCCGGATGAGTTCGAGGAGCGAGTCAAGGATCGGGGAATGGTTTACGTGGATTGGGCTCCGCAGGTTAAGATACTGGGTCACCCGTCGGTCGGGGGTTTCTTGACTCATTGCGGTTGGAACTCAGTCATAGAGGCACTGAGTTTTGGGCGAGTTTTGATACTATTTCCAGTAATGAATGACCAAGGATTGAATGCTAGGTTGTTGCAAGGGAAGAAACTCGGGCTGGAGATACCAAGGAATGAGCAAGACGGGTCATTCACGAGCGACTCAGTCGCCGAGTCAGTGAGATTAGCAATGGTGAGTGAAAAGGGTGAGTCACTGAGGGCCAACGCCAGAGAAATGGAAGGTCTGTTTGGGGACAAAAATATAAATGACCGTTATATTGACAGCTTTGTCGGTTACATTGTCGAGAGAACAAAACATCCCAGTCAGTGACCTAAAAAAATATTTTTCGATAGTTGAACTCAAAGGTCCACTCCATTCAAATTTGGGCTTCACGGTCTGAAATACGAGTATAGCCTCTCACCATGTGGAGGTAAAATTACATACTATAATCTATTTCAAACCTGCAGCGGCGGAAACTTCGTGTACGGGTCTTCCGTTTTTTAGCTTTAACATTGCCATGCCTTGTCCAATTTGCTGGACAAGTTCTGTTTCAACCCCGCCCAAAATTAATATGCATTTTGTTTTCCTACGTATAACAATTTTTGTGTAGCCATGAGTATAAGTGCCCTGTAAATCTAAAATGCATATATTGGCAAAAGTTCGCATCAAAGCAGAGTCAAGGATAATAATTCATACTGGATCACATAGCATGACTTGACACTATGTTTGGTGGGAGTGCAAATAAAGAGGGGGTAATGAGAGGTAGGATGGAAAAAAGTAGATCCCCTCCAAAATGGATTGTGGGTTCTACTTGTTTGGTGGGAAGTGGACAAGAGGAAGGCAGACAGGAAATGGGTAATTGGGAATTATATTGTTTCACTGCAATCCCTAATAAACATTTCTTCTTTTATTCCCACAAATATTCTCACTAGCATACACGAAAAGGGGATTCATCAATCCAACCAACCTCTTTCAGAAGTACCGAAGCCTATCAATTTCTTGACTTTTGTCAATAACATTATTGAAAGGAGACAACCAAAAAAAAAAAAAAAACACAAAAAGAAACAGAAATGGCGAGAGATAAACTGATTGAGCATGGTGAATACTAAGAAAGTTAGGATATTGAAGAACCTAGAACGATCATTACAGATCTTTGGGTAAAAAAAATGCCTCATGAAATAGGAGAAAAAGGTGTTAACCCCATCTATACAGAGTTCCTTGGGGGGCTAACACGGTATTGATATGGAAAAAAAATGGAAAGCTGATATACCGCTATTGTTAATACAAGCTTACAAGAATATAATGTACAAGAATGCATTGACACCCATTTCCCTCTTCAGAAACCTCATTAAGAAGCAGGAGAAAACAATTGAACCTCTAAAGGTAGCATTTTCTCATGGTTACAGCCTCACTTGAGCGGGAAAGAGCACCTGCCAAATTATTCAGATGTGTGTGAATTGCTTAAGAAAAGGAAGTGCTGCTGATGAAACTCTGTTGGCTCCTTTTACTGTCTTCATACATGAAACTGTGGGCATGCCTACATGGAAGACGATTTTGAGGGTCTGAATAACATCCCTCGGTGCGGTGGGCATGACTCAATGTTCTGCATTCAAGAAAACTCCCGTGTAAGAGAAAAAGAAAAAAATAAAATAAAAATAGAAGTCAAAGAATTCAAAAGCTATGGAGTCAGAATATCACCTAAATAACCGCATAGAGAATAATGTATCACAACAGAAATAAAGAAGAGATAATGCATCAATAGCTTAACACCAAGGCCTAAAGTTAGATGCAAAGATACATAATATTGTTATTGTTTATGCTAAACAAAACGCTACGTTTCTCCTACAATTTAACTTCCAAAATAGCTGAGGGTGCGTATGGAAGGAGTGACCTATGACGGCAATCAAAGTGAGTTCTCAATGATTGACATCAGGATTACTCATAGCATTGGAAAGTAGTGGTTTCGACAAGCCATAGATTTATTTTGTAGGTAGCTTGGCAATCAAGAGACCAGAGACCAGTTCACCACACAATTGGGTTGCTCAAAAAGCAGGGTGTGCCTGCTTGTGGGAAAAATGATAAGGGTGCATCATTGATGTTGAAAGAAGTGCTCAAAAGGGTTTTGCACCTTTCCCACCCCTAAGAGAGAGAGAGAGAGATGTAACCATGAATAGTGGCTAACTAAAAAGCACACATTTCCTAGAAGGTGCTGTGTTCATTTTGGATATGATACAGATACATGTCGGACATTGATACACGTCCGACACTCCCTGAACGTGTCCGAAACACATCCAAACGTGTCATACTATTTCTTTTTTTTAATTCTTTAGACCTGGGTACAATTCGGACACTTGGGGTATGCACATGTCCATCGCTTGGACACACACAAAACACATTGCAAATTTGAAGAAAATAACTTGGAATCCAATCATAAAACAAAAACAATGTAGATTTATACTGATTAATTCATCTTCCTTTAGATTTTTAAATTTTGGGAATTCTAAAGCTCCAAAAAAAAAAAAAAAAAATCAATTTGCTTCAAAATAGATATTAAGACTTCTTGTCCATATTTCTTTTTCAATATGCAGTATGTGGAAAATGATTTATTATTACTTTAATATAATAAAATACAAATGCACTTCTAAGGTAAAAATAAAAAATAGTTATTTTCATGTATATATATGAAAATATGTTTTATATGTTGTCATGCCCCTACCATGTCGTTTCTTTATTTTTTTTAAAAGTTGTCGTGTCGTATCCGTGTTCATGTTGACATGTTGGTGTTCTATTCATTCATGCATGTCCAGAAAATGTACCCACTTGATATTGCAAGACTGATCATAGTCCCAAGTGTCACGGGACAATCTTGTGGGAAAGTCAGCCACAAGCACACGATGTGTGGCGCTTGTCAAACAAGACTTGACAACTAAGCCAAGTGCAAACATTTAGTAGCACGCCACAAGTTGTCATTAAGCGACAACTTGGGGCAAGTTGCAAAGCAATTACAACAAAGTAAATAAAGCAAGTGGGGTGCTAGAATTACATAAGAAAATAACCAAAAAAAAGTGCTTTTTCATTGCTAAAAGTGCTTTTCAAGGTTTTTGAAATGAAAAAAGATGCTGGACCAATTAAAAGAAAGTTGATGGAGAAGTGTCTTTGAACAAGTTACTTACTATAATAGCATTCTGAGCCATTTACAAATTGACACAACAAGACATCAATATGCTTGAGGAGTCATGATGGCTCAAAATAAATACAATAAAAGGAAATAAATAAAGAGACACCTAAGATCCTAAGTAACTACATATATTTAATTTATTGAACCCTAGGTTGTGCAACAAAATTTGAACGGATTGTCCTATAAATAAGTTGCCTTGGCCTTAGGGCACTGGGCCTTGGGGCACGTTGAGCATCCTTCCTCTGTTGATCATGGCACATCTCAGGCACTTGTATAAGGGACCATGGGGCGCGAGAGAGCGGCCCTTAACATCCTTCCCCACTCGAAAGGTCGTTATCCTTGATGACTTTTGCACTAGGTAGGCTTCAATGTCGTTTGCCAAAGCTGTCAGGTCCAACATTTTCGTCCAATAGGTCTTTTTGTATCCTAGTCCCTTGCACTTCACAAAAAACTCGTGGGACGCATCTTTTTTTTGAAGAGGTGGCCATTCGATTTGCTAGAATTGCTTCCTCTTGTCTTTTAGCCATAAAGGTTGCCCGTGTTGGTACCTTTGGGATGGGTCTACCATATCCGCATGATACTAATAAGCCTTATCATGTTAGAAGGCCGATCTTCTAGGCACATTTCCCAATTTTCTGTATTATTGGGACCGATTCCTCGTACTGGTGAACCAAGGATTAAAATTTCGTTTCGAGGGGTCGCGCTGGTTAGGTCGGAAACGTAAACGTTTCGGAAGCATTTTGGAATGTTTCGAAAATATTTCAAAAGTGACAACTATTAAAATAGTAAAATTTAATCTTTTGTATGAAAATTGTACAACATTTACAAAAAATTTAAATTCAGGTTAATAAAACTTATTGTTTTGGTATTTACCATTGTGTTTTGGTGCATTTTTCTATGTTCCAGTATGATTTAATCATAATAATAGTTTTTCATTACTCTACTAATGTTTCGTTTCGGTCTCCTTGGAAACGGAAATATTTCGGTCCTTTCGATGGAAACAAATGAAAATTTTGTTCCTGGTTGTGAACAAGTCACCTGTCTCTCTCCCACATGAACTTGCATTGTTTAGATAGGAGCTTGACTACTTGGCCCCATTAACTTAAACTCCAATGACCTCATGTCTTAGTCCGCCCACTTCTTTATCTTGCTCGCGGCTTTGTTAAGGTAGGATTGAATAATGTCAACATCTCTCTGCCAATCGTTAGCAAATTTGAAGGCTTTTGGTGATTTCCCAGTGTAACGCCTCCGCTGGGTGGGGCAACAACGATTGTTGACTAGTAAGCATCTCAAAAGCACTCTTGCCTGTTGAGCTGCTCGTTTGGGAATTGAAGCATAGTTGAGCAATGTTAAGGAGTTGTACCTAGTTCTGTTGGTTGGCATTGACAAAATGGCATAGGTACTCCTGCAACATGCAGTTGAACACACATCAAGTTGTGAACTGAGAAGCTTGCAAAGTTTAGTCCAAAAGTTGCCAGTGAAGTGCATCCCGATCACTAACAATGCTCTTGGCATGCCCCAATATTTGACCACATTCTTAAAGAAGAGTTGGGTCGTTTCCTCAGCTGAGACGAGTTCCTAGCTTACCTGATTGATAGGCCTTTGTACCGCGCACATCACTTAGACGGGCCCCGGAAAGCAACGTAGGAAAGAGCTAAATTTGTGTGAAAATAGGAAATTAAGAAATTCAAAGGAATCAGATTAGATTAGATTTGTACTGGATCTGAAATGAATCCTGTCTATTCCTATCCTAAAACCCCTCTAGACTAGACTTCTGGGTGGTAAGGTAGGGCGCTATTCGATGAAGAAAACAGACTTTAGGAAAGTGGTTCAGGTAGCTCAGCTGGTTAGAGCAAAGGACTGAAAATCCTTGTGTCAGTGGTTCGAATCCACTTCTAAGCGGGCGAAGGGTCCAAAGGACAACTAAAGTGTCAAGCTTCCTTGAAGTTCCATCCTAGTATCCCTTCTAACGCTATGGAAAGTTTCTTAAACTTTTTCCATGCTTTAGTGGAAAGAGACTCAATGAGTTTTTGGTCCATGGCTAAGAAGCACGGATACGGATACGGACACGGACACGGACACAGATACGGACACGGGACACAGCATTTTCAAAAAATGAGGACACGGATACGGCAGGGACACGGCAAAAAAAATATTTTTATATATTTTTTGTTTGTTATGTATGTGAACATAAAATTCATAAATCACCAAAAATAAGATGAAAATAACTAAATAAGTTCACAATTATAATACAACTATTAACAAGTTAAGGATTTGAAGAATTGGATTTGGGTGTTTTATGTTTTGGTGTTTTAAAGTTTTGAAATTTATAAATTAGACTCTATTTAATTCTTTTAACAATAACATTTTAACTCCAGCATGTCCCAAAATGTGTCCAATAGTTGGACACGCGTGTCCCTAAGGTGTCTAATAAATGTCCACTAGAAAAAATATTAATAAAAATATTAAACACGCCAATTGGTGTGTCCGACACGTGTCCCGGTGTGTCCGAGGAGTATGTGTGTCCGACACGTGTCCGACACGGACACGGCACCCTAAACGAAGTGTCCGTGCTTCCTAGGTCCATGGAGTAACCTAATCTTTGGAAGTTCACAAAAAATTTACATTTGGATCAGAAAGAATGCCAATGTCTTGTTGGTCTGTCAACAGGAAAATTTTTTTTTATTTGTTTCCATCGGAACGGCTGAAATGTTTTTGTTTCCCAAAGAATGAAAGAAACCGTAGAAAATAACAAAACTCTATTGTTTCCATCAAAATACATGAAACATAGAAAAATGCACTAAAACACAGTGCTATGTACCAAAATAATAAGTTATGTCAACACAAATTAAGAGCGTTTCATAAATATTGTACAATTTTTAGTGAGAAAAATAAAAAACTTGTGTTTTATTCTATTAATATTTGTCACTTTTTAAACCCAAAACGTCCCAAAATATTACCGAAATGTTTTTGAAGCATCCCGAACATTAGGAAACTTGTCCAAAACATTTACGTTTCCAAGCTAATCAAAACATCACACTAAAGAAAATTTGACCTTGTCCCTCAGTATGTAAATGCCCAGAGACATCAGATAAGGAAGGTTGGAGGTTCAAAAGCTCCTTAGCATGGTAAAGTGAACTTAATTGGACACGATCTTAAGCTTAGACCATAATTATAATTTCAATCAGTAAATTTAGCATGAGTTCAAATTAAATTTGTTCTCCAAAAATAGTTGAAATGAAACACATGAACAAAACACCTCGGACTTTATTTGAGCTCTTTATAACATTAGATGCTTGGAAACAGAACCAATTATTTTATACCTTTCTCTCTCTCTCTTTCCCATTTACATGACATGCGTGGAGATAGAGTTGTGTTCTTTTATTTTTTATCTTGTTTTATTTCATTTTTGCGTTCTAGCCTTTTTTCCACTTTCTTGTCCCTTGTGGTCTTGATGTTAATTCCTGTCATATTATCAATATGACCTTTGGTCACGTTACATAATTCAATGCTTTTCATGATAACTTATGCCTTGCATCTTGAAGGATGTGCCTCACCTCAAGGAAGTCTAACACACTTTGCACGATGCCAAGATCCTAAAACACGGTGCAAGATTCAGCTCCAGGTTTGCCATTACTTGCTTTCATAAACTGTCTAGGGTTATGCGTATGTAACATTTGAACCAGATGAAAACAGCAACAAAAAATCTCTCTAAAGGCATCTTTACCAACTATTTCACACATGTAAAGCAACAGTGGAAAAAATTACTAAGGAGAGAGGATCAAACGATTGGTGCATTGCCATTGTATTAAATTCAGGTATAGACAAGGAACAAAATTTCCATTTGTTTCTACCGAAACGGCCGAAACGTTTCCGTTTCCTAAGGGACCGAAACGAAACATTAGTGGAATAACGAAACACTATTATTACAATCAAAACATACTGAAGCATAGAAAAATGCACCAAAACACAATGCTATATACCTAAACAATAAGTTGTATTAACCCGAATTAAAAATTTTTATAAAAGGGGTACAATTTTTATATAAAATATTGTATTTTATTATTTTAATATTTATCACTTTTGAAATGTTTCCGAAACATTCCAAAACATTTCCGAAATGTTTCCGAAACGTTTCCGTTTCCGAGTCAACCGAAACGACCCCTCGAAACGAAATTTTGATCCTTGGGTATAGATGAAACATTTGGAAACATAAAAAAGACACTTTTTAAATATAACATTGATGAGATCATACCTTGAATTAACATCACTGATCAGCACGACTCATAGATAATCCACCACTGTCGTCCTGGAATTTTGGATCTATCCTGTTGCAGAAGCTTTGGATTTCGAGTTTCGAGGAAGGCCAGTTTTACGAAGTTGAGGATTTTCTATAGAATATACAAGAAGGCTTCCATCTCTGGTCCCCACTAAGAAGCATTCTTCTGGAGTCACGGTTAGCGAAGTTATTATCTTTCCTACTCCACTATACCTTCTCACAATCTCAAGTGAGTTCATTGAGCGTACAACAATCTGTCCTTGGTCTCCAGCACAAACCAAGAACTCACCGCAACTGCTCAGTTCAACACAGTTGAGTCGACCATTGGACTCAGAAGTGGCAATGTGCTTTCCATTAATAGAATACAGGTGCAGACTGAGATCATCATCAGCATAGAACACTAGTCGTCCATGACGAGATGCAATCAGCTTTGACAATGCACTGCCAGATGGATGCCGAAGAGATCTAACATATCTTCCCTCCCGCAGTGTATGGAAAACACAAGTTCCATCTTTTGAACCACTTATAACTACATCAAGCTCAACACTGACATATAAGCATGTAATTATATCATCATGTCCACACAGAATGTGAAAAGGTGTTTCAGCAATAACACAGTCTTTACGGTGAGTCTCTGTTGTATTTCTGACTCTCTTTTCGGGGGCTCTAACACGAGAAACCTCCCACACCATTACTGTAGTGTCATAACTCCCAGTAGCAAGGATGGTTCCATCAGATGTCACTGCAGCACCATTAAACCATTAAACTCCAATGAAAAAAGTGAAAACTTTAAAAGTGCTTCAAAGTAAATAAGGTACTTCTAAGATCATAGTTTTCCGCAGATGAATGATATGTACACAGATGGTGCTTATACTTGTGGCTGGCGCTATAAAGGGTCACAGCTTACATGTTCACAGGTTTTTAAGTTAAAGCCATACCACATTGCATAGAAGATGTTGGGTTTCAGCTTCTATGTTCTTTGTATTGGTCCATCATAGTATCTCTCCTGTCAAGCCTTGATATACATTGTCAGGCCCATTAGGTAGTAGCTTAAGCTTTTGATGCAATTTGTTGCCTAACATGGTACGACATTGGTTTTAAGAAGTCTTGGCTTCAAGCCCCTTGTATGTCCATACACCATTATGCTTGTTAGTATGCACCTTCTTCTGTCTGCGTGTTTGTGCATTTTCTCGGATTCAGTTTGTATCTTAAGTAGGGGTTGCATGTGAGGGAGGATATGAGAACTTCATAGATATTGTCAGCTCCATTCCATCACAGTTTTAACTTTTGGGCAGTTGGTTGTCTAACATATCATATATACTAGGCAGATTGAGTCGCAATAAAACAATCAATAATGGGTCAAAATAGAAAATGAGATACAACAAAGTAGGAAACCTGAGGTTACAATATTCGCTAGCTAATTTAAATATAATAACTATGACTGCTTATGCTTAGTGTCTCATCCTTAACTGGAGCCAAGTAGAAAAACAGAAGGTGGCGAGTTTGGTAGCTAACAACCAACATGAAACCTTTGACAGACCTCTTTGAGAAGCTGTGAAACTGAATCTTTAGAATACCTGTGGTGTCACCTTAAGCGTGAATGCAAGTGTGGAGACAAATGGCCAAAGGGTAGCTAGGGTGTTTCTTCAAAGCAACATAATACATCAACAAGATTCTAAAGGCAGCAGATTACATACAATCCAATGATCCAAATGTGACAAGGTTTCCTACATTAACGGGCATACTATGGCAGAGAAATCAGGGGGGATCATGGAGCCATGATGAATATAAGTGTAACAAAAGTATAAAATTCTTTTTTCTTGAGAGTCAGCTTTCTTGAGTTCATGTTTCTCAAGAAGTATTCATCTCGTAGATCTCATGCTATGTTTCATCTTGTTTCAAATTTTTACAGGAAACTTGAAGTGTGCTCAATGGCCAAGAAACTTTAATAAGTTTCTTTAATTGGTGGACTTGGCAATTTTCAGTCATGAAAGGTACCTGCAACACAACTAACCACATCTTTATGCTGTCTGATGCTCTGCACCATCCTTCCATCAGTTAGGGAAATGACCTGAAAGCTATTTTCCCAGTTGCCACACGAAATCAAAAAATTTTCAGATGGTGTCTTCATAGTTGCAAAGCATTGTGCTCCAAGTTCAATATTTTCAGCCAAAGGACTTCCAATTTTACGAGGAGAAAGGCTATCAGAACCAATCCCAAAAAAAGGATCCTGCAAAAAGTTGTGCACCAACCACATCTTAACTCCCATGGCCAATAATATAATCTTCTGATCTTAATGAAGATCAATAACTATACCTGAGAGCCAGAGAAGGTAAAGTTTCCACCAGATTGCAGTTGGGTCGTCACCCACATCTTAACTGACATGGTCATGTCCTGGTTGACAAGGACAATGTTTGAATCTAATACATTGACATATAAGACAGCTGATGGTGAATTACTTGTACTAGAAACAATGGAAGTCAAGTTAATAGAATCAGGAGCAAAGTGTAGAGGATGCGCAATTGGAATTGGTGGGCCCCGTCTAGGGTGTTTCTTGCGAAAAATCTGAATTGGCGTCTGTCCAAAATTTGCAATCTGGTCTTCTAAGGCTGACCTTTGCAATTCATCTTCCATTGTCTCCAGGTCAACAGCACCTTCATAAGTTAAATAATAGAAGATATTTGCTGCCTGCAATCCAGTGCTTCAAAGATATCAGTAAATTTTAAAAAACACTAAGAGTTAAAAAGTGAATTCTCTGACAGAAGATACCTCCACTGCTGGTTTACCACGCTGTTTGTAACCAAACACTAAATCAATCCAGTGATGGAGGTTTGAGCTAACATATTCACTTTCAAGGGCCTCTCTGTTTTTGTTTATGAATTCTTCAGGGGATCCCTGCTCAATCAATATCGAACATTGGAAATAAGTTCTTTTCATGTTATCATTTTCTCTTTTGGGGGCACAAGACAAATTTAATTGGACTTGAACTGAAAATTTATCGGGAGAAAAGAATAAAAATTTTAAAATTTCCACCCAATTCAGGAAATCAAAAGAACTTGGGATAGCTTTAATTTATCCATATGCACCAACACTAACTGATATTTGTCTTCATGTTTCTTCATGATCACAAGTAAACCAAAGACAATTAGTTATGTCTTAAATAATGGTGAAAAGATTGCCTACAAACAAAATGATTCTTTAACTAAAAGAATCTCAACTCAACCAACACAAGAATGCAGCCAAACTCATTCTTTGATAATATTCACTTGTTGCAGTTGCAAAACATTATTTTCAGCAAACGAGGTTGACTTCTAGTGTTTTATTTTCTTATCATTCTAGGATGCCCCAAGAAAGATGCTTCTTACTTATACTATTTATTTGAATTTCAGTATTTCCTATTCATTTGTTCTAATATAATAATAAAGATTCTATTTGATGCGCTTGAGCTCTCACATCGAATAACAATCATCCCAACTATCTTTTGAAGAACGCTACATACGTGAATAAATTTTTATTCCTGCAACCCTGTTTTCATAGGTTTAGGAGAGGCACATTTTTCTTTAGAGCACTATTTATGTCTACAGATATTGTTTCTTAAAGAATTTTTTTTGGAGAAATTCTAGTTCCTATAATTTCTCTTTCTATTTATTTGTTTCCAGAGAATTCCTCTGTAAACACAAACAAAAGCTGTGAAAGGCATCTGACAATTCATGTCAACCAAGTTTTGGCTCTGGGGTTTTATGCTTGCTATCCATCTATTGCAGCCACCATCTCCTTATAATCTTCACAGTGCATTTTTAACCAACATGCAAAAACTGAGTAGATCCATTTGCATGCTCCTTGTACCAAATTTTCACATCAATGACTTAAATGAAAGTTCAATATGAAATATCTAAAATTTGAGGTTAGCTTTTGATCTTGTCATACTGATCTTCTAAGCAATTAGCTGGATTACAGAGAACAAGAGCACATCTATCAGGAAAACTGGTTGCATCCAGAATCAGCAGACTTTGAATTCTCTGTCAAAACATAGCTAGTCCCCCTACCCCACACCACTGTGAATAAAGAAAAGAAGACAGTCGATCTGATTATGCAGTATGTAAGTCACCAGTTCTTTCCCACTTAGGCGATCATGGTAATCCATAAATGAGTTTCATTACTTACTACTTTTAGATAGATGAAAGCAACATTCTTGAAACAAAAAGAGCAATAGAACCAAATAATAAAAGATTCAAATGGAAGCCTATCGCATAACTTACAAACCTTGGCCCAAGGAGGAAGGCCGATGTCACCTAAGGGTTCACCATCCTGTTTTATTCCAAAATGATAAGAGTTCGAATTGACAAGAAACTCCGGCATGTAAAAGAACTCGGGAATCAACTCCTTGACATCACTTGTATTTGAAAGACAGTTCCGGTATGTGCCCTCAACGCTTTGAAAAAGGCGATCTGCATGGTCAAACTTACCTCCCTGACCAAAAACGATGAGTAAGAAAAGGTTTTGGGCAATGAGTCAAGATAAGAAATCAAGTGACAAACAAGGAACACATAAATGAGGACAAATTAACACCTAAAGCAAAAACTAGAGCTGTTGTCTGCACATAAATATCTCTGATACAGTAGGCACCCTAATAATTAAGGACCTTAGAAGAATAATAATTATCAAATATAATTATTATCCTATTTCACAAAAAATTCCAATTATATTCCCTCTGAAAGATAAAAGCTCCTGATTGCCTTCACTAATAAGTTAAATATTACTAAAACTTCCAATACAATATAATGCTAATTCATGTGTATTTTTCTATTTTAATAGTTAATTTACAAGAGGATTTTCTCAAAAGTTCATTAGTCATTAAATGTAGAATTATTAACTATACACCATAGAACGAAGTCAGATCTTCAAAAGAATTATTAATTAGCAGATTATCAAGTTTAAAGAAATTAATTATAAGAGGGTCAACTTTTACTGAAATGGAAAGTTTAAAGAAAATCAAAAGGCTGGAATTATAAAGTCTAACAGGAAATTATTGATAGCAATTCCCTGTTAACATGCACTATCAAAATACCTGCAGAGTACGGTGGAGAGCTGTAAATGGCTCTAACCTAAGAAGGTAAAAAAGTACAATCCCCATGCTTGAGTAATGAGATCCATAGTAGAAACTGCAAGGGGTAATACAAGAACTATTAGTTCATGAGACATAATAGTCCATGCATAAATCTAGATGCTGAAACAGGGCTTGCAAATTACTTGGGAATATCAGGATCACAGAAATTACGGTATCTATCTTCAAAAACCTGCATATATGAAACAAAAGAACACAACAATTGTAAGTGTTCTACACATAAGGACTGAATTCAGTAAGCAGGAAATGTAATGACCTAACCTCGAACCGTTTCGGATCCAATGCTCCAACAGGTTTTGAGAGATCCCGAAAAGTCAATGACTTGTTGAAATCAAGAGTCTCTGAGGAATAATCAGCCAGAACCCAAGGAAATACAGGATACTGAGTTAAATCATTGTAAGATCTTCCTGCAAGTGTATTGAGTATCATAAGATATTCAAAATTTGTCATTTCCCTTCTCCTCCAGCTCTCTCTGGCAGTTTCTGCCATCTCCAATGCCACACGTCTATCAATAAGAGAAATAATTCCAGTCTTGTCCCTATATCCCTTTGGAAATATAGATTCATTTCTGGTGGCAACTATCAAAGTTCCAACATCTTTTGCATCCTTCTGTGAGGCGAAATTCAAAAATATAGGAGCAACCGAATCATTGAAGAAAATTTCTATTGCATTGTATCTAAGCAAATACCGAGTCCAATGGACAGCCTTTATCTACAATCAACAAAAATGGGGGAAAAATTCTGATTATAGGAAGAAATACATCATATAAGGCAAAAATCATAGAGAATTATTAACAGTTTCGTTACCTTGGAAATATTCCATCTTCGATGGCGCTTAATATTTTTGGGTTGCTTTTGAAGAACATTTTCATGAACTGCTTCGGTGTTCTCGGTAGCATTCCCTTTCTCAGAATCCAAACCTAAATTAAACTTCTGCTTTTGAGCTCCTCCCAACTGATCAGGCTTGCCTAACTCATAATTGCTTGAAGCATGAAAGTCTTTAAAAACAGATGATCCTCCTGTACCTTCCACTAAAAACTCACCGAAGAAATGCAAGACATTTTTCATGACTGCCAAACGTCCACCTAACTTTCTCTTTGGTGTTACAAGTACACATGAGGTGGACATAAGAACCTGAAAATTGAAACCAGACATAAAAATTGCAGCTCCAGCACTAGTTGTTGCATATAACATTCATACCCACATACCTCGCTAGTTTCTTGCTCTGTAGCTGTAGAGGAAGAATCTTTTCTTTCTTGAAAAACATCCTTTTGATCAGTGCTGTCTTTTCCTGCCTCGAAGCCTTTTCTGTCTGAAAGCTCTTCAAGGAGAGAGGCCCTTTGTCCACTTGATTCAGCATCACTTTCAGTGGGTTCTGATGACCCCTCATCAGTGATCTTGCGAATTCCTTTCAGTAGAAACCGCTTCATTTGCTCTGGAATATGCCCCCCAAAAGCAGATTTGCTTTCATTAACAGGAAGAATAGTCTCATTACTACATACAGTGGATGGAGGAAGACAAAGCTTTTCATCAAAATGATAATTCTGTCTTAATTTCAGCCTACGCCGCCATGCATCTTCTGTCTTGTCTAATTTCCAATGCGTGACAGTAGTATTTGGAAAAGGATTAGCAGACCATGGACCCCTCTCATCAATCAGAGCGCGAAACATGTGTATCCATTTTTCCTGCTAGATGGAAACAAGGGCAATGAGCCAACAGTGAAAAGGAAAATTATGTAAAATAAGACAAACGACTATATGCTTACAGCTACAAATTGCTGTTCCTCATCATGAGAAAGCTGGAAGGAAGCTCTTCTCCTATCATCCGAAGCAAGAATGGTGTTTAAGCAGCTCTGTATCTCATCTTCAAAAGCTTTCTTTTGGTTAGAATCTGCAGATGAAATTTCATCCATCCTACTGTGGAGCTCATGGAACTGGCTGGTGCGATCAGTTTTTGTAGTCTTTATATATTTAATCTCATCAGCAACCTGAAGAGTGAAAATAGACAATTAAAGAGCAGAAATCAAACTAGTAAGTATAAATAAAACAAATGACAAGGCCAATAAATTCCATCTAGAAACTTCCATATAAGGTGACAAGAACGTTGTCTTTAGTCTTTACCATACAACATTCTGTAATAGATATAAAGGGCTTGTCAATTTGTAAATTAATCTTAACTTTGTTTTGCACTTTTATATATGTGAATTATAGAGAGAGAAAAGTACATGGCCAGTACTGAGCCTGAAGGAGATTATGAATAATTGAATCGTTATAAGTTAGTGAGGAGGTCATTGTATCAACCTATGTTACCTGGACTCTAGTACGGGTGTCGGGTGCGGATACGTGTCTACGTGTCTAAGTGTCGCATTCATCTAATTCTTAAGTCCACTCTTGGACAACTAAATTTCATATTTCTTAATTACTTATTTTGCTTTTCTAAGGTAAAATGGTGTTCATAAACTATAATATAGCCGTCATGCATAAAATGGAAGTCTTATGCATTGTTCTAAAGTAAACTCACCCACTTAGACATACTTGTCAGATGCATGTCTAACTAGCCATATCGGACATATATCGCATATCCTTATCCAAGTGCTGAGTGTCCGACATGGGTATTTCACAAATTTAGAAGAGTCAAGGTAACATAAATATCAAAATTTCTCAAAAACTATGCAAAAATTTACTGAGCCATCCTCATAAGTCATAATAATGCAATGGAATATTTACAAAAACCAGCACATCTTTGTTAGTTACCATTGTTCATCAGTTTCACGGAGCCAATTTTGATGGAAAGACTTGACCCTGTGTTTTCAATGGCCAAATATATGGTAACATACGGCAATAGATGCACAAGGCGAAGTTTTATTAATGTAAAGCAGCAGACAACATGATATAATAAATAATGGAAAGAACTTTGGGGCCCACCGCAGCAAGCACTCGGTCTTTTTGAATTAGACTGTGAATGCTGCCCTTTTCTTTTGGATTGCTGACTAAGTCTGATGAGTCATCTCTGCCCACGATACTTGTAGCAAGCATTGATTTACCACAGTTGACGGTTTCTCGAATCATGTGTGAAATAACGTGAAATCGAGCACCATCATCCAGCATTCCGTATTGTGACCTAACAGCAAGTAAGGCCCTGTCCACAAAGCCAACTATGTCACAATTTTATTGAGAAAGGGAATAACTTGTTTTTTTTTTTTTTTTATCTAAAATTTGGAGTGGAGAACCTTAGATGACAGACAACCAAAATTTTAAAAAAAAAACTTGTTACTGAAGTTTCTTGCATGGTAACTTATCAATACCAAATGAAAAGCTGCAATCTGCTCTTGCTTTGCTCATCGTCAGCAGCCAGAAGATAAGGTAGAAGGGGAATGACCTGCTGGACACATCGAGATGCTCTTTCTAGAGAAGCTTGACAGAGGTAGAGGATAACAAGTCGAAAAACAATTCTAGGGCACTTCTCTGCTCTTAAAAGCATAGCTTTGTCAACATTTTTATTAGGTTTTCCACCCAAAGCATTGCTAAGACCACCTGATACAACAACTGCAGCCATTTCTGCAGCAGGGATATTCAGTGATTCTACTAACCCACGTGCTCTTTGGCCAAAAGATGGGCCCACTGCGGATGAAGATTTAGGTACCATCTTACTTGGTCCTTTCCCGCTCATCTGACTGATAATGATCCACAGGTTGTCATATAAATTCCACCACTGGTCATCAATTAGCTCATCTTTATTTTTGCCATGGTCTTTGGAAACCCAAGGATTTCTGGAAATGGAATAACCAAACCATAAGCTGTGCATAAATAAAAACCCGTGAAATGTTATGAAATCAACAGGTGAAAAGCACTGGGAATATCCTATAATCTACGTCCCATTTTTTTTGTCCACTACGAGAAACCTTACTTTTTAAGGATACAAGCATTTAAATTTAATGTGTTAACAATCAAAATACTGAGTACTACAAAAATTACCCTCCATTTTGCACTATTAATTGCATTCAGACTCAAGTAAAAGGGATGATATGGTAAAAAAAAGTAGAGCTTTTGAAGGAGTGGAGCATCCAATTCATAGTTTAAGGGAACTTTATTAATTTCCCTATTTTCTTGGATGTCTGATGCTACTCTTTGTTTGTCTTCTTTGGTAGACTTTTTGGGAAAATTGTATGCCTGCAGATATATAGGCAAGAGAAGGTTTAGGTTGGAGGTTTATTGTATATCTTAGTCGTGCAGGGTTCGCCCCCTTTTAGGTGTCCTTTCTTAATACATTTTTATTTATCAAAAAACAAAAAAAATCATACCTTGACTTTTCAAAATGGACATCATTTAGGGACATCCCAAAAAGGAAATAGTGAACAAAAATATGGGACAGAGGGAGTATCAAAGAGATCAATGAAATATGGTACCAAAAAAAAAAAATTGCATCTTTTCTCTGGAGGATTTTATCACTGCAGGTAACAGTCTATCCTTGTTAAACAGTACTCAATTAACAAGTTCCACTCTTGAGGTATCTACATGAAAAAACATCAATCTTAATTGGTCTACAACCATCACTTAAACTTTTTGAATGTCCAATGATTGCCAAACAACCACAGCTGAAGACTGAAATAGACAACTCAAATGATCATCTCCACAGAACCCAAATAAGATTGCATTTCATAAATTAATGCAAAAACAAAACAATAGCATCAACCAAAGACTGCAGATACTAAAAAGCAAGTCCAAGTTGGTAATACCTGAACATGAGGTCATCAGATTCTCCTTGTAAGGCCTCATATAAAGCAGAGCCGAGATCTTTGAGAGTTTCTAATTCCAGGAAATCTGGAGAAAGATCTGAGCTACTTGTAGGAAACTGTAAAGGCCCAAAAACAGAAAAAGAAGTGACTTTTCTTCTATGTGGCTACTAGCAGGACACATAGAAGGAGAAATACAAGCTATTTCATGATAACAGAAACCAATTAAATGAGGCATCATTGATGCAATTGGCTCGAAAAACCCTCTAGTTTAATATCAGTTGATAGTTCCATTCATCTTGAAGAGTGGAAACAATACTTGAGAAGACAACGTACAAACATTCAAAATTTAAATGAAAATGTAAGGAAAAACATAACCATATTGGTCCCAAACTACACCTGGAGTTGGATGGATTGGGTACAAGTTTTCTTCATACAATACCATGCCAGTGAAACACAAAAATGAAATAAAGCATACAATCATGTCACCATATTGGTTGAATACACAAATGTTTCATGTAAAATGGACTCATTACCAGAGTCAAAGGAAAAGATACTGTAATTTGAAACAAGCTCATTAAGTAAACACAAAACTCAACTTAGTTAAACCGTGTAATAAAAACTAATTAAGTCATGCTGATGCTTTATATAGACATATTGATTTGTAATTTCTGATTAGAACCAATTTATCAATGGATTATCTTTTACTCTTTGTAGCACCTAAGGACTTGCCAATTTAAAATGTGTGGCCCTGGCTGTGTGCTGATCATTTTGTATGTTTCCTGCTATTCCAGAAAGAAGGCCATATTTAGCATTTTTTAAATTTTCAGCCCCAAATAATTCCTAAACTTCCATAGAGAGAGAGAGAGAGAGACCAAAACAACAGTAATTTTCTCCTAATTATCTCGTTATATAGCCATTTCAGCCAGAAACCCAATCTTTCTGATAATCACCTAGAATGCCTCCAGATAACAACGCATTTCGAGAACCAACCACCCATAGATGAAAGAAAATAAAGAGCAGTTTTATGGACAAATTAAAGATATTAAGTATTTAACTTCCAGTATAGAAACCTAGGAGATTAATTGTTTATTCACTATATTTATATAAGAAACATAAACTTATTTGCCACGTAAAGAGTAAAAGGTTTAGTAGTATTTTCATACACATATTTCATTGTTTCTATGCCTAATTTTTTTTTTAAATTGCCTTGTGACATTCACACCACAATATCACATTGTATTGATGTCCCATGTCCATATCCCTGCTTCTTAGTTGAGGACAAAGGTTACACTTATGGACTGCAACACATTCAATGTTGATCATGCCTATAGTTTAACTACCAACATCAAATGATAGGGTACATATCCATGTATAGTTATGTACACGTCTAGTGCATACTATTAACAAGGGTGATAATGTAAATTTTTTTGTTTTGGTCATTCTTCAGGTTGTCCCCAAACCATTTTAGTAGAAACTAATCCACACAGACACATGTAGTCCCCAAAACGACATACATCGGGTAAGCCTGAGGACAATCTAAGCAGAAGCATCTACTTCTTAAGCCATTGCCTTGGCCAACTCAACCCCCTGGCAAGTTGGTTTGTCATGTGTCATACATGGGAATTCACAATGATATGGACTACCTTTGCAAGAGCTTCTAGTTATTCATTTTCAATATGGTAGCAGGTCCACTACCCACGCAATGATGCAAGTGTTTTCTAATATTTGTTTTGTTTACTTTTATCCGCTTGTTGGTTCTGGGGGAGGAGGGTGCTATGTGCAAAAAGTAGTATAGATGACATGTGGCATTGTGTCTACTAACTAAATTACATGAATGAAGCTCCCAACACTATTAAAGCAAAAAAGGCCAAAAAAAGGGGCAATTCAAACTCAGATATGTTAAATACCGGAAGCCTATGATTATTTTCAGAGATAAGCATCTCATCAAGTAGTCTGAGAAGGTACAGTGTGTTGTCCCGACATGGCTGTATGATAAAAATATTGTCCTCAGAAGACAAATCTACAAGCCTCAGAATTAAATCCTCATATATATCACGAAGCAGGTATTGATATGAGATGCCACCCTGCAGACACAGAAAACTTGCTGAAGCAAATTTGTTTGCAGTTATAAAAAAAACTGTCACAGTTATTTATGTCATAAGGGAGGAGACAAACATACGGGTCCACAATGCATAAGTAGAAAATTCACTGTCTCTTCTATGTGTTGCCAGCCACCTTTCACAGAATGCATATAGTAACAAAGAACAACACAGAATAAGTTCCTCACAAAATTTAGCTCATTTATCTCACAGTCATTACAAACTCCTGACTCCACTTTGTAGTTTTTCAACACATCAAGCCTTGTAGAAGCCATTAACCAGGCATTCCATCCATTTTCCTGCATCAAACATATGAAAAACAGAATATTTGTTTGCTTGGGGCATATATTGTAACAGCAATCTAATAAATTTGTACCATTAGGGCTCCGATGTTTGAAGGATTTGAATTGAGAAGTTCAAGTAAATCTCCAATAATTTTTATTCTTGCAGCTACATCCTCACATCCTGACAAGAATCTGAAAATGAGAACCAGAATCTGAGGAAGAAAAAACTGAGAGCTATTTCCCCTGCTTCTTTGCCTGTCGAGCTGGTTATGTTTCTGTAAAACCTGTAAACAAGAATTAAAAAATGACACTACAAAAATAAATCCCCATAAAATTTAGATAAATAGACAAATAAGTTGTTAAGCAATAGAGAAATAACACAGCCAAGATGACTCAAAACTACCATATGAAAATGGGAACGAAGGTTGAAAATGTTATATATTACCTGCTTTGGGCTAGCACCACCAAGAAGAACATCGAACAAAGTGGCACAGAAAAGATCTGTCTGTGGAAATCTGAATAGCCTATCTGATATAGCAGAGAAAATTGGTTGCATCCGTAGGCTGGCTTTTCTATGGCCCTCTGAGAGAGATTTGGATCTTCCAACTGAAATATTAAAAAATTTTGATCCCTTTTTCTCAGATGGAAGACCAACCAAAAGTCTCCCCAGGAATTGCAAGCTGAGCAGTCTGATGGGCTCAAAATCCCTAGGATAAACAAGTTGGAGGATACAATATTAAAATCATTGTATATTCTGCATAGTTTATCCACAAATCAATGCTTTTGCAAAGTCCAATAACAGCACAATACTTGAGTTGGAAAAAAGTAAAAAAGAGAAACATTTTTTTCGGTACAAAAGAGAAACATTTAAATATAATGCAAGTAAGCACTGTTAAGTTATAAAGTACGTGGCAAGATATGCTCTCACTAATAAGTTTAAAGTTTCTCTTAATTGCATAACAAACTATTAATTCTAGAGGCAGGGCAATCCCTGATAGGTAATTCCATCAACAAAATTAACAAAAAGTGGAACAGAATGTAAAGAAGAGATCAGAAACATGTGTTACATCATGCAAAATATTGTTAAATTTTAAGAATTACACAAAATGACAAATAGCTATCCCATGCCTGTAACTCAGATCAGAAACATGTGTTACATCATGCAAAATATTTTTAAATTTTAAGAATTACACAAAAGATAATTAGCCAACCTATGTCTGTAACTTAGATAATTTCATACTAGCTTTAACATAGTAGTGTTGAATGCAAGTTTAAACTATAAAAACTGAAATTAAATTATGCAAGAAAACAAGTAGAACTATAACTAATCAGAAGCCTTGCAAATGCAATGTAAAGAAATCCGCCAATTTCAGGATTTCTGGTTCACAATATAAACAATTAGGGATAACCCGTGCCTACGGCACTCCCTGACAAAGTACATATTTGCATGCATTTGGTAATGAATCCCATTTAAATTAACCAATTCTGAGCCATCCCAAATGAATTATACCAAGGCCATGGGTTAGACAGAATAAGCTAGTGATGATCTGTACCTACGGTGCTCCAAAAAAATCGACATTTTATCGCATCTTACTTTAGCAACTTTGACCATAAATTGAAAGTGAAAATACTCTGTCTATAAGACTAAATGCAAAATTAACAAGTCATTCTAATCAACGATTTTTATTTTTATATTGCACTCAAGATAAAGGGCCCTTAAAAGTTTTTGCTAATGTATTTCATTATTTGAAGCAATATATTTTAACCATAGGTAAGGATTGTAAAGAAATCTTCCTTCTGAAACCGTTTTTTGTGTTCTCGAAAACAAAAATAATGAAAATTCTCAAAAAAAAAAAAAAATGAAAATCTCGATAACATCATTACCAAATACGGTCTCAAAGAAAACAGTGTAATTATTCCTAATTTTGAACTTAAGACCACAAAAAGTAAACTATCGCTACTTTTTAACTTGATAATGTCCACACATTTCATAAATTTTTTCCATGACATTTGAATGAGAAAACAAACAAAATAGTCATATGTGTTCATAGCGTTAAGGAATGTTTATACCGTGTTTTCTTCTTTCTTTTTTTTTTTTTTCAATCTTATGGCTTCACAAACACCTATTTGTAGGCTACATTTTAGATGACCTTGGAATGAGAACCTACTCTTTAGGCTTTACAATCACGTTGAATGCATGGGAACCAAGCGAGATGTTTCCTAACATCTCAACGTATCAGTCATATCACCGATTAAATACCCACCTATTTTATCTTTCCTTTCCTATTCGAGTGGAGAAATAGCACCGCAAAGTAAACATCTAATGTTGTCCATACAATCACACCCCAAGGCAACAACTACTCTGTTCTTTTCCCACTTTTGGTTCTTGTCTATCCTTTTTGAGGGTGGGTTTGGTTAGATTTTTCATCCTTTTTACAGCTTTAGGCTTGCTGTGGTGACCGTGAGATGGTGAAGGTGATGATGTAGGAGCTGGGTTCAACTGGGTCTCAATGCTAAAGAGGGTGTCTTCTTGAGTGAGGAAGAAGAGAAAGGGGTGGTTCGGTGCTGTGGAAAAAAAGAAGTGAGAGGCAGCCATGGCAGTGGATCCCAGGGAGGACCATCAGACTATGGCTGAACCACTCCTACTCCTACTCTCTCTCTCTCTCTCTCTCTCAAAATCCTTCTCTATATTTAAAATGTTCCTCCTTCCACCAACAACCCAGCCATGGAAGCCACCAAAACTCCTCCCTCTTTTTGTTCTTGCTCCTCTTTCCTACTTCCTCTCCTTCCCTTCCTTCACCTGTGACCAACTTTCTCCAGGATCGACCTGCTACTTTTTTACCTTCTTTTTTTGTTGCCGTTTCTCTCTTTTCTTTCCTTTTTTTCCTTCCTATTTACCTTCAAGCTTGGATGTGGTTTGGCTGTGAAAGCTGACCGAATAAGGTAGGAGGTGAATGAGAAGGTTGAGTTGGGTGTGGGCTTCGGCCAATAAGGGAACATGAAGAAGGTGATGGTCATGGTGGTGCAGTGTGTGTGAGAGAGAGGGTGATGGTGATGAAACTGTAATGGGTGGTGATGGTGCTTGTAGGTAAGGAAAGAGGAGAGCGTGATCCGCCATGGTTGCTATGGTTGGGGATGCAGAATGAAGAGTTGCAGGCGGTAGCCAGAGAGGGAGGAGAAGAAAATGGAAGAAAGAGAGGGGAATGAGGTTCATAGCTGATAGAGAAGAAAATGGAATGGAAGAGATGGTGGCATTTAAAGCCCACTCTACAAGTGACAAAAGTAAGAGAGAGAGGCGGTTTAACAAAATAAAGAGAGGAGAGAGGGGGAGAGAGAGAGAGGGGAAGAGAGATTTATGTGTATTCACCAAACCCAAGAGAAAAAGAAACGTTAGGATGAGACAATGATTTTGATGGATTTGAGCGGGAGTTTGAATGTGTAAGAGGAGTTGGAGATTAATCTCAGCCGTTGATTGAAGAAAAAACTTGTTCTCAGCCTTTGGATCAAACTATAAGAGAGACAATTTGAAAAGACTGGGCTGCTTTATTATATAGTTGCAAACTGGCAATCCACATGAAATACATGAGGACCAATTATTCTATGACAACTAGCCTGTTGCCAACTTTGATAGTGATGCTAGCTTTACTGACCAGTTTCAGACAGTCTTGTTTTTGAGTTGCTGCACTTGAGCAATCATCTGCAGATAGACAGATAAGTATAAAGCCTTTGGCTGGTGTTTTAGTTTTATTTATTCTGGCACCCTTCTGGTGCGCCGTATGTGGGTTTCAACTTCTTTGGCCCTTAGGGTGTGCTTGCGTGTGTTCACAGTAATGTCTTCACAGGGTAGTTGATAACTAGTATCAACTACCTAGGTAGTCACAAAAACTCCTTATGAACCAATCTCCCTCAAAGGACACAGCTACTTGGTTCAGGCTGTGGCCCATCATGACCATAGAGCACATGATTATGGATGTCCACCTAAGTAGTTGATACTTTATGCCTGTGAGGATGAAAAAGCTACACCAAGGAGGAAGGAAGCATTGTGTTGGAGCAACTTGCCCAAGGGTGCACCTCAAATGTGCTCTTAGCATGCATCCTGAGTCCCCGACACCATAAATTTGCTGAGTCCAGGGATAAGTTGTAATACCTTAGACCTTGCACTCTATTATATGCATTTGAATATCTGTGATGTGTTCGGTTATGCTTAGGTTGTGAATTGAGTATGTCTTGATAGCTTGAATTGAGTAAAAATGTATAAATGCATATATTTGATTAGGAATTTTTCATGATTGGTTAGAATTAAATTTTTAATGTTATGGATGTGTTCGAATATTCTAAGCAAGATGCTTAATTAGCTTCATTGAATGTCAAAAGACACTTTGGAACACTTTTGTAAAAAGTGATTTTGATTCGTTAAGCTTAATTGTGATTAAATAGACTAATCGGAGTCTATTAGGCTTAAGTATGATTATCTTAAAGTAAAGATTAATTAGTCTAAACCTTGATTAATTAGTTATTAATCTTGATTATTAGTATATAGGTGTTAGTGTGAGAGAGTACCACCTCACTAGGAGGGACACCCTTTTCACCTCTTTATGGGACAAGTGTCCCGATATGTGTGCTCCTTATGGGACCAATTTCCCTCTATGTGTGTGTGTGTGTGCGTGTCATGTTTCTAGCATGAGAGGGAGAGAGAAGAGAGAGAAGTAGAGAGAAGAAGAAATTTTGCAGAAAAATAATGAAAAGACGAGAGAATATTGTTTGGCTTGAAGGAAAGAGAAGGAAAAAGCTAGGAAAATTTCAAGAAAATTCGCAAAGCTTGAGATAAGGTAAGGAATTCTAATACCATGCTTGTTTTCATGAATTACATTGATTGATGCATTTAAAGAGACCTTTCATGTCCTTAAAATTGGGAAAATGAATCTAATAATTTGAGATTTTAAGTTAGTCACTGAGAAAATTCATTTTTGGTGGATGCATGAACTTGACTTGATAATAGATTATGTTTCAATGTTTGAAATCATGTTTGAGACCCTAGAACCAAAATTGAGACTTTAAGGGATTTAGGCTTGCATTGGACTAAGTTAGAATTACCCAAAACTCTCATCTGGAAGCTGTGCTTTGAGACTTTTTGGGGAGCGTGCTATACAGACTAGCTATAGCATGCTTACAGATTTTCAGACCTGCAAAATTCAAAGAAACGTGCTATGGAGCATGCTATGAGCGCGCTATACAGGCTGGCCATAGTACGCTCAGACCTGTAAAACTTTAGAGAAGCAAAAATTCGAAGAAACGTGCTATGGAGCATGTTACGAGCGCCCTACAGCAAGCTACAAGCTCGCTATAGTACACTCAGACTTGTAAAACTTTAGAGAAGTGTGCTGCGGAGCATGTTTTGAGTGCGCTATAGCACACTACAGGCTCGCTATAGCACGCTTAGACCTACAAAACTTCAGAGAAGCGTGTTGTGGAGCGTGCTATGAGCCTGCTATAGCATGCTGGCCTGCAGTTTTGAATACGAGGCACTTTTGAGGTTTTGATTTTGTGTATAACATCAATACATGTTTTAATTGTGTAGGACGATTAACTTAAAAAGGATTTCAAGCCTTGTAAATACAAGGTGAGTGATGTCAGGTGTGGATGCTTGGAGGTATTCATTTCAACTTGATTTACCTACAAATGCGTACTTCGATCTATTTGAACTGCAAATGATATGCTTTTGATTGAAATGCTATATTATGAACGAGATTTGAGTTCCATGGACACATTTGACTTGTGAAATGCTTTATGATGTGTTTAAAAGTTTTATGTGCCACAATCGGGGGATTTAAAACAAGCCGTTATAAATCTTTGGGGAGAGGTCTCCTAAGGGCCACATGGTCCTTTGTGGGTTCTACATGTGTGAGAATCAAATTAAGGGCTTCAGCTCCTTCTGCCAAAGGGGTGTGAATACATGATAAGATGTGGAGTTTATTTTGAAATATGATTATATCATTATGACACGAATGTGAACAATTTTACACTACTTCAAATAAAAGCTATTATTCTTACGTTATGCTTTTTCAATGGCTATGTTTTATAATTTGTCCATGTTTTAACTTCAAATATTTCTTGTATCTACGTCATTTACTAAGCTCTACTCATACTGTTGATTAACATTTTAGGAAATGAGGAGTAGGAGACCATACATAGTAGAGATGTTTTTGAAAAGTTTCTTGAATATAATGTCTTCAAGACCTATGCTTTTGTTTTGTGAAGAAAAGCATACTATCTTTGAGCTCTTGGCTATATGTGAATAGTTTGGTAAACAATCTTTTGTACCTATTTGTTTTGTTTGTTTGGCCTTGAGATAGGTTTAATGGTTTGTAGTAAGGGGGTGTTTGGCCAACTGGCTTATAAGCCATAAGCTATAAGTTATAAGCTACTTTCAAAAAGCTACCTTTAAAAATAGCTTTTTTTGAAAAACGTGATTAGACATAAACTACGTTTTTAAGCCACTCACCCAAACACATTTCAAAAAAGCCATAAGCATAAGCCATAAGCTACTAAATAAGCTACGTCCAAACACTCCCTAACTCTATGTATATGGTTTTGACTCGAGGTGTGTTAGAAACATAATCACTTGCTCTGAAGCTTGGTTTAAATGCACAAACACTATATCATATGCTTCCGCTATTACTCTTATTATGGATGTATGCCCATGTGATCAACCCATTTCATGTGTTAGGCCTTTGGTAGCTATGCTACTAGCCGGTCATGATACTTAATTTGTACCACACCAACTCCCTCAAAGATCAAAATTGAAACAGAAATGTTAGAAGATTGGGGAACCTTCTAAATGTTCGAAGAGTGTTCATCAAGCAACATTGAAATAGAGAGTTCTCCACACAAAGATCAAAATTCACCTATAGTGAAAACTTAGTATAAAGGACCTACCTTTGAAGAAGATTGACAAATATGTGACAGCCACCAAGTGAATTGACTTGCTCCAGGAAAGAAGCAAGCAGTGGTTTCTGGGAAACAGCACGAATAACCATATGCAAAACGTCTTCAATGCATGCTGTGTCCTGACTTGTTTCAAAGAAAGCAATAAGGGCCTTCATATCTGACACTGCAATATTCTGCCTGCATTTCAGGGTTTTCACCAAATGCTAGCTTAAAGATTTGGTATATGGTTCAAAAAGATAATCTGCTATGTCAGCATAAATATCAATGAACTGGACAGAAAAGACACGAATACATAATTAGGAGATGAGTACAAGGCACTCTGAGAAAGGAAGAGAGTGTACCTAAGACTCATCTCACCAAGACTTAATAGAAGAAGTCGAATTTTACGTATTTCTTCTTGACTAGGCCTCTCTCCAAGAACTTGTTTTGTTATGGGATGCAAGAGAGGCTTGCCTCCAATAGCATATCGATATTTCGTACTATCCCAATAAAATTGGCATATTATATCAAGAACCCGAGGGAGCCGACACAAACTCTTAAGAAGCCTGGGATCATTGTCAAATTGCTGAATGAGAAACATGTACAGTTCTCGTTGCACCTTGTAAACTGTGTAGACCCAGACAAGAGGATTAAGGAATACATGGGATATAGCATCTTTTACAAGCAGCTCAGACAAACCTGGATGGAAAACAAAGAACATGTGAGAATACATGTCCACGAAAATTCCACTAGGACAAAAAATGAATTTAGCAAGGTAATCGAGCACATGGGCTGAACCAAGATGCGAGAATTTAGCAATGTAATTAAGCACGAGTTCAAACAAGAATTTGCATCTTGTATGAAAAATAAACTGAGTAGTTCGTGTTTCCTACCACAATTTGCAACAACATTAAACATATGTTTCAACGCTGAAAGTGTTTCCAGATTCAGTTGCTGGGGTGGAACTGATTGCAATAAAAATCCAAGAATTGAAAATCCAGAAAGAAGAAGCATCTGCTGTTGATTGGCTAAATTCTCATCTAGGCCAGAAGCTATAAGCTCAATAATTTCAGCAGTTAAGCGCTCTTTTGTGATAGGTGTAAGCATACCATGTCCAGGTTGCCCACTTTCTTCATTCTCATACAAGTCAGACTGAGTGAAAAGAGGAAAAAACACAGATACACCCCCAACACAGTATATGATTTGTTGTAGCAAGCGTCGTGAACATAATTGTGTCCCACTCATCACAGTTGCTTCAAATGAATTCTTATCTGGTGCATGATCCACCAGTGGTGAAACATTAAACAAAGTCCTACCATTACTTGCCTGAGAAAAGGAAACCAACTTTCTTGAGTTTCTTAATGGCCAAACAAGAAAGCAAGCTCAGCAACAAACATACTTGTATGAAAAGAAACCGAACCTGTGCATTAAGTCCAAAAATAATTTTGGACGCAAGACCATCTTTGGCGTCAAGAATTCCACCAGGCAATTGGTTATCAGAACAAATCGCAATTTCATTATCAAGGAATGCATACATATAGCTTGGTCCTAAGGAATAGATGCCCTGCACTTGTTCAGAAGTAATGGCATCGCTAAACGTGTAAACTGGACCAATCTGACCAAGAAAAGGAAATGAATCTTTGATGCTATACATGGCATTCTCTTCTTCAGACACAGGCAAATTTGCTTTTGTGCCAATTGTACAACTTGTCATTGAATCATTAACTTTTGCATATCTGAACCATAAGATGATGAAAGTCAGGGGGAAATGCCCATTCCAAGGAGAAAACAGAGTAAAATTTCTTTTCACAACATAATTAAATTCATTATGGAATTCAGCGGGCACCTGCATTTTTCAGATGATACAAGAACTCCATCTAGGTAACATTTCAGTAGGCTACCCCCAGAAAACGCTCTACCAATGCTATGGGTTAAACAAAGAAAATGCCATTTCTTTCTAACTAGGTTAACATGAAGAGAAACACACTGTCGTTTCTGATTAATTGACTGCAAAAGATAGGAGAAAAGTCATTATTTGCATGGAATTATCTAGCTTTCACTCAAGGAACACAAAATAGACAACCATAAAATTTTTCCCCCACGCAACAAAATTGTAACCTCATAAATCAACTTGTCTTTTGCAAGAACTGCCAAACACCCCCTTCCGTTCTCTGTGAGAAAACTGAAAAGCCCGAGTGTTCCACTTCTAGGAAAGTTTTCTATTCTGAGCCAACAAGAAAAGGAAAATCCCTTATAAAGAGGCCACTGCACTGGCGTTTTAATTATGATTCCCTGCAAGGATAAAGAGAAAAAAGAAAAACGAAATAGGTATCATTCACAGTAGCAACTTAAAATTGATAAATACATCCATGCACAAGGTTTCAAGCACAGCATATTAGCAGAGGAGCTTTTCCTCCTTTTGTTGTAAAATTACCATTATACTAGTTATAAGAAATGTAACACTTACATAAAAACACCATCCAAATCCAAGATTCGGAAACCCAAGTCAGGAATCCCAATAATTGCTTATTTCACTGTCAACCCAATTTGAAAAAAAGATGTCCATTTTACAATCTATTTAGTAAAACATTACTTATATTTATCTGAACAATAATTGTGCCACTTCCTGCTCTCCAACTATCTCCAATGTTCATAGACTCCAGATGAGTCCAAACTTTGCCCACTTGTCACCAAAGTCCAATAGAAGTCCAATATATGGAATTAATTTTAAATCTGCGACATCTGTGTAGCTTATCCTCCAAATACATATACAAATGTGTCTAATGTCGCCATGGATCTAGAAAAAGTGTCTTCAACATAAGACAAGGGTATTCCATACATATCCAAGAAATCTCCTCTTCATTTCAAAGAGAAGTTGAACCATGACAGCAGCCATACAGGAATGAGGGGCCAATATGACGCAATTGACAAATTGTACTCCTGGAAAATATTTTTTTGCTGTTTACAAATATACTTCTAGCAAATATCTATGTGCAAAATAATATAAGGCACAACTCAGCACACAGGTTGTTGCATCAACAATAAAGAAAATCCCGTTAACTTGCAGGATAGTGGCAATGTTCATACACCAAATCTTCTTTTCCATTGGCCTGATAAGACAAAGCTTTAAAATGGTTGCAAATTCTTCCATTCTACCCATTACCTATTCTAAACAGTAGCAACAGGTATTCCAACATTTTGCCCTCCAAAGTAGAGGTAACATCACATCCCAGAGGAATAGACTCCTTCAGCAAATGTATCTACAGCTTCTAACATCAAAAATTGCAAAAGAAAATTAAAAAAAGAGACCCTAAAATAATGAAGTCCAAAGACTAGACCTTGCTATGAGCCAGTTTTGACAGCTCAATGATGCCGTTTCGGCCTTTTGTCTGCTTTTCTTTCGTGTGTGTGTGTGTGTTTGTTTTGGTGTTGGGGGGGGGTGTTGTTGAGGAGGATTAGGCTGGCTTGATTTACACGGTGCAAATAATAGGCCTAATCCTTCATGGTCTATGATTGATAATTGTTTATTTCCTCGGTTGGAAGGAGTGAGCAAAAAGGGGAAAGTAAGGGGGAATTGTGTCATATGGAGAAAAGAAGCAAGGGCTCTTTGGATTAAGGAAGGTGATAAGAAAACAACTTTTTTTGACTTGCAATTCTCACTTAAGACAAAATCACATAGGGAGTTTGGTTGTTGGTGGGGAAAAATAACCTTGGATAACGTTGGAGGAAGATATTAGGGGGTGTTGGTCCAATTATATGAGAGGCTTTAGACTGAGACTTGTAAGAGGAGGCGTCATTTGGATGTACTAGATTTTCCTTCCATTTTGGAGGATAAACGGGTTGGAAGGCACTACACCTAAAAGCATTACCTACTCCAAAGGATTGCAAAGGTGACAAAGCCTCGAGATCTTACGTGATGACTATGGCATATTTATAGGCGGGTTGGAGTATTGTGAAGGAGAATCTCATGGCCTTCATGCATCATTTTCCTGACCATGGAACTTTTGAGAAAAGTCTTAATCCTTCTTTTATTGGCTGAGGTCTTGGCCCTAAGGCTTCGCAAGGTGGTGGGAAGTGTTGTGTGAGATTCTCAAAATGTTCTTTAGGGGGTAAACATATACTTGATGTCGTGCTTGTGGCTAATGAGATTGTGGACTTGAGACTTTGTTGGGGTGAGCCGGGGTTTATTTGTAAAATCGACATTGAAAAGGCTTATGATCTTGTCAACTGTGCATTCCTATTGTAAGATTTGGTGAGGATGTGCTTCGTGAGAAGTGGAGATCATGTATTTGGGTTTGCATTTCCATTATTATATTTTTGACATGAGTGAATGGATCTTTGGTAGGTTTTTTCCCTAGTTAGAGAGGTCTCAGACAAGCGCCCCCTTGTCCCCTTTTCTATTTTATTATTGCTATGATTAGTGGTTATGATGTGGGAAAGAAAGAAAATGGTTTGGCCTCCGTGACACACTTTTTTTTCTACCAATGACACTATCCTCATTTGTTTTGAGGCAGTATAGCATTGAAAGTTGCCTTTGGCAAAAGTAAACTGATCCCAGTGAGCAGGGTTAGGGGTATGGAGGGGCTACCATGTTGTTTGGGGTTTCGAGTTGGGACGCTTTCTACCACAACTTATCTAAGGCTTCTGTTAGGGTCTTTTTTCAATGCCACTTCTGTTTAGGATAGTGTTGTGAAAAAAAAAAATGAGAGTGAGGTTAGCGGGGTGGTTTAGGCAATCTCTCTCAAAAAGGGGAAAACTTACCCTAATTAAAAGCATTCTTGCTTATCTATTTCATCTCTTTTCACTCTTCGTGGGTCGGTGGCTGACAGATTGGAGAAGATTCAGATGATCTATTTGAAGGGCAGTCTGGGTGACAAATTTAAGTACCACTTAGTTGATTGGGGCACCGTTTGCAGACCAACTAAGAAAGGAGGGTTAGGAATTCAACATTAAATAGAAGTACAGACAATCTTACTACGGCACTTTGGGGACCAAAAATAAATATTCTCTTGAGAAAACAGTTGTCAGCCACTTTCCCTTCTCCATGTTTTGCCAGGTTTATCAGCATGGTAAACATGCCCTAGCGCCTAAAACACACCTATATCACATAAGGCTTCTTAAAACAGGTGTTAATTGATTTTCTTATTCCTAATTCCACCTGCACCTAAAGTTAACATGCTCCAAAATTTACTTGAAATCTTCATTTAGGTATTGCATCAAACAAAAAGGAACCAAAAAAGAAAGAAAGGAAATAACTAGTCTGTGCAAACATTCAGCAGCAAGTAGCTCTTCTTTTAAGTGGTTGCTCAGAAGGCATTGAACTTACAGAATCCCTCCCATTGAGATCAAAAAAGGCAGTTGGTCCTTTCTCATTTAGCATTGACAACATGCTGGTTAGCAATAACGAGCGGTACTGCTGCCGAGTCCCAACTTTCTCACTTCGGAGTAGAGCAAATATTTTACGAATATCCTTTCCAGATATGCTATGTCCACCAATGGCTTGAATTAGTTGGGCAATTTTCAAGATGACACTATCATTTTCTTCTTGAGAAAAACAATCAAGAAGGAAACTAAGCATTCCAGCTCTGACACATGAAGCTTGATTGGATATGGAATCTCTGAGAAGCTGAAGAAATACATTGAGCCCGTAATGCCGCAATGAATCACTGCTCTGCCCAATTATTAAAAGGCAACGTAATTATTCAATATGATATCATACCACATCGATTATTATCATATAAAGTTGGGACTACTGGCTCCAAAACTCAAGGAAATTACGAAACTAATAGAAGAGAAGGATACTCAGAATGGCCAAGAAATTACTAACCTTTTGGAGAACACTAAGATAAAGCAAAATCACATCTTCATTCTGAGTCAGATCCAAAAACAGAAAATACAAATTTGTGAGAAGCATTATCACATGCATACAATTGTAAAAGCCATATATTGCCACAACATACTTGGAAATAGAAAAATCAACAAAATTTGGGTGTCAGTGGGAAAAAGGCTTTTATTTTCAAGTCACCTTTATTACAGGGCTCGCTTTAATATCAAACTTTCCATCCACAAGCATATCAAGCAAAGCATTCAGAAGCCCTTCACTTGGCTGCCATTGACAGAAGTCCAATAGTAAACTTTGCAATGTCTGATAACCCTTGCCAACAAGAGCTCTAAATGCAGCCTGAAAATAAAATTAATCAATTCACAGGAAAAAAAAAAAGGCAAATAAAAAAGTTAATCAATCATTACAAAGTGTGATCAGCAAAATTTCATCAACATGTCCAGTAAAGAAGTAAAAGGAAAAGCACATATAGCTTATGTACATGACTTCTTATTTTCTGGATAAGTATATAGCTTACCTATGCAAGTACACGTGCATACACACAAAAACACAAAAAAGTACTTACTGACAATAAGTTGGTACATCTCCCAAGGAAGGCCAACCCATTTTACCACATAAGACTTCATAGTTAGATAATCATCAGATTCATCACTAAAAATAAAAAATACTTCTCAGCTTTATAACCATATCCATAATAACAGTAAACAATATATTCCTATATCTATTGTTTAATGTTTAATGATCAAAAGACACCAGTTCTGCAAGGTGATCCAAACACTCGCCTTAGGTTGAAATGAGTCAAGTTTTGATTAAGAGAACTGAAATAATTGGATATGCAAATACACATATACCGGTGTGCACATATCTGTACACATATGCATATGTAAATATAGAGAAAAAAGAAGAGGAAAGAGAAAAATTCCATGATGAAGAGAGCTTTCAGGTTTCAACTAGGAACCATCACAGCCACAAAAATCCGTACACAAGTACCTCTGTTAATACAAGCACGCACTCATGCACACATAAGAGAAAGAAAAAGAAAGGAAGAAAAATAAAAAAAAGTATTCAAGACCATATTACAGATTCACTACAATACAATAAAATCAACCAAAACCAAAGCCAAAGCAAGAGCACTTGCTACATTTACTAAAGCTCAAATTACAATTCTACAAATTACTGAAAACAAACTCCACAAACTCTAGAATGACAGAAGATTGGCACACCTTACCAAAAAAGTGTATGCTCTGAGAAGAGGATCATACCTCCACTGAATAACTCAACTATGATGGGTGGCTACAAGATATAGTGGTAAATCAGCCAGGTTATCGATTTTTTTTAAAAGCATAATGATAGTAACGAAACTGGCACAAAGAGGGTGCCACCCAAAAGACTTGAGTGCCTTCCAATTTTGGTTACACTCTCACCTCTTTGTTAACTGCAATACTAACCAAATTAAGAAAAGCCCCCTCCAGCCTCACATCCCCCCACCAAAGGTAACTCCGAAACCAAACTCTTCTCCCCATTGCCCATACAAAAACAAGTATCCCTCCAAAAATCAGGGTATCCATTCCAAATATCTTTCCAACGCTGCATACCGTGAGAAATAGTTACTTTCATCGAAACCCAATTTCCCGCACAGCGCCCCCCCCCCCCCCCCCCCCCCCCCCCCCCCCCCCCCCCCCCCCCCCCCCCCCCCCCCCCCCCCCCCCCTTCCTTCCATGCCTCTCCACTTAATCCTAACCACCCGCCTTCAACACCTATCTCAATCACAAGCATACTTCCACATCTATTTTCTCATAATAGCTTGAAGGAAATAGCAAGCCTTCCTAATTCCCAAATGCCTTCTCTATTGGGATAGGTGATACTTAAATTCATCTCTTGTTCCACTCCAAAGAAAGTCTATTTGCATCTTTTGAAGCCTTTTTTGAAAATGAATTAAGAACAAGGCCATACAGTAGGTTGGCATACTTGATTAGGTGCTTTTTATCAAGGTTAGCTGACACCATTTTGATAGGTATTGCCTCTTACAGCATGCCAACCTTCTTTGAAACCTCTCAACCACTGAGTCCCATACATGCTTAGCCTCAAAAGAGGAGCCCAGAGGCAAACCAAATATGTGGAAGGCAAAGACTCGACCTTACAACCAAAAATGCGGGTAAACCATCTACACTGGCCACTTATCCCACCGAGATTAAGACCAACTTCCCAACTTTATCTTCAACCTAAATGTGACCTTCCCTAGCCTAGTAACACCAGCAATTTGTACTAAATCATTACTTACAGCTGTTACCATGGATAGTCATTGTAGATAACCAAAACACATTCCCTGACTTTCTCACGTTGTCCCCACTTGGTCCAACCACTACTCAAAATTGCATTCCCTAAAAATTTATTCTTGCTTGTTTGAACACATATCCATGTAATTGTTAACATTCTTAATCCAGTAATCCTTATCTTATGTGCAAGTTGCTTTTTAAATGGCCAAAATTTAAATATGCAAAAGCACCCCAGCATGAATATTCCACAGATCAACTGAATCAGTTTTTCAAACAGCCAAGAGTCAAGACCATATATATGATTCAAGGAGAGCGCTCAGAACAGAATTTGAGTGGTGTCCAATTGTCTGATGACAATCAAGGAAAAACTGGCTAACAAATACTCTACAGAACAAAAGTTAACAATATTTCTGCACCCAAAAAAATAAGGAAGGAAGTCTGGTAAGCAGCAAGAAGAGCGCAAAAAAGATGAGAGTACCTTTGACACATCATTATCTGCAAGCAGATATTTAAGAGTTTGAAGCACATTTAGAACCAACTTCTCACCATCCTCCTCATCGAGGGTTCCGTTCAACAAAGAAACGACATGCAAAAAGCATTGACCATCACGAAATAAAGCCTGGTAGTACTGAGAAGGACATGGAAAATACACTATAAGCCAACTTGAGAAAACAAATACTCACGAGAGAGAGAGAGAGAGAGAGAGAGAGAGAGAGAGAGAGAGAAACTAACATATGAAGAGAATAGAGAAAGAAAGAAACACTAATTTTTGAAGAGTGAAGTGGTCACAGAGAAATATACCGCTTGATCAGTGAGAAGCATATCTATCATCCCAACCAATAGATCGATTGACAGTTCGGCGAAGTTCTTTTCCCGTTCCTTTATATGAGTAAATGTTTCTAAATATTTGGAACATAAATACAACTTCGCTTTTTTTTCTTTGTCAGACATTGGAGTGATCTGCAAATGTAATGAACCCAAAACCCAATCCCAAAAAAAAGTTCCAATCAATTGGCTAACTGCGACAACAGACAAAACTCATATCAAACAAGGATAAATACAATGGAATACCTTCATTAGGTCAAGAATATGAGCAAGCACACGATTTCTCAAACCTTCTTCCCAGAATAAATCAAACAGACAATCAACACAAGTGGAATTATGCAAAACTGAATTTTTTGCATAATCTGTTGCCGAGAGATATTCTTCAAAGAGCACCATGGATGTTTCCACGCTTTTGGACCAATTTGGGGTGATCTCAGATGAATGTGGTCCATCAAAGCCTTGAGGAGGAACCACTTCCACATTACTCACAACAGAAGAATTTATATTCCCTGGCCTTTTAGATTCTTGGGTCAGAATACACGCGACTTTGAGCACCCGAGGGATTGCATCAAGTGTCTTGAAAGAAGAAACAGTTTTCTCAGCTGAAAGCTGTAGTGTTCGAAGCAGGCTCTTTGTAAGAACACCACCGATATCAGGATTACAAGCAGACTGTTCAAGGGCATCTAATAAAACAGAACATTCAGGCTGCAAAAACATAAAATAAATAAAAAAAAAAGTAAATAAGAAAAAGTTTCTGAAAAAACAAATGAACGAGTAAACTTTGAAGCAGAAATAGAGCTATTAATGCAATCAAGTGAAAAAGTAAATCTATGAGAAGCAGAAGGTTGACTTGCTCAAAGAGACATGCACAAAAAGAAATTCAATATAAGTGTAAAATGAAATAGAGTTGGTCATCTGCAACAGGTTATGCAGTTTCTAAAAAGAGATAAGAGGACTGAGGATGGAAATTTCCTACAGAGAATTGTAAAGCTGAATTCATTTATCCACTTATGACTAAAGAAAAATTGAGGCAGGAAACCATAGGGAATGAATGTAAAAGTGATGGTTTTGTACTAGAGAGAAGAATGGCAAGTTCAACAGGATCTAATTTTCACTCACTAATACATGCCTTCCACTAAACTTAAACTCTCAATACATCCTTAACAGGAAAAAAGTGGACTTCAATCAGAAATAAGTACCAAGCAACACAAAATAAAATTGCAAAATTGTGAAGAAAGAGGGTAAACAGAAAATATCATTTTCAACAACAACAAAAAAAAAGTTCTATGTCTACCCAACACTCTTCTGTACGGAAAACAGTCCAGTGATCAGGTAGTATGAGTTACTCGGTAGTCATTCCTATCAGTTTCTGCCACATGACATGTTTTCCTTGAAAGTTTTTTCATTTTCCATTCAAGTTGCTGATGTAATAAAACACTGTGTGTGACAATTTTATAGGGATGACTACTGACAACCCAGTGCGACCTAACCACTAGACTTTCTTCCCTTCTGTACACTTTTGACAAAACCAACATATACCTAGATGCTAATGCAAAATGTTGAACATGGATAAGCCATTATACAAATACAAAATGCTCCTGCGAAAAGCTGCATAAGAATAAATTATGAACCAACCTAACATGAGTTCAGATGTCACATAGATATACTCCATTTCTCCTTTCATCATTTTCTGAATCTACCACAGAAATATAAAAAGCCAAGGCATTGGGACAAAGAAAGGAAGGCAGGAAGAACGCAGAAATGAATGGAGGAGTCAATGAAATAAATGAGAAGTTAAGGGCAGTCATCAATTAGCATGCTTTTGCCAAAACTACATAACAAAGACACTCCATCCTGGCCTTTGTTGCCTTGCTTAACAGCTAGTATCCAAATTGGAGAGGGACATCTCTTTTGGGACAGATAATCTTGATGAAATTTTAGTTCCAAGTGGGCAACATCTACCCATGGCACAAAAATAATACTTGTCTTCTCCTAGAAAGACAAACATATAAAGCTCAATGAAGAGAAAAATGTCTAACATAGATAATGCCATAAAGCTAAAGAACAGAAAACCTACCAAGTTATGTGAACTCTCATTTAAAGTTGCCGCAAATTCCACAAATGAGATTACTTCAACTTGAAGAAGATCAACTTCATTAGCATTTGCTTGATTGTTAATACTATTAGAACTGGAATATATGTCAAAGTTCCGCAGGGGAGCCTCATTATAAAAGCAATACTCTCCAAAACATTCTGCTGAAGTTGGCCCAAAATAGAAAAAGTTCTCAGAGAATATAAGATCCCACACTCCCTCTGCCCGGAATACATCTAGTAACGCAGGTGATGAAACAAGAACCTTCCTGAATGCAAACAGAACATAATGCTGCAGTGTATAGACAAAGATCCTGCAGAAACAGAATAAACAAGAGCGGGCAAAAAAAAGCAACAACCAAATTAGAAAAAAGCAGCAAAACAACACAGCAGAGAAGTCTATTCTACTTTCATAAACAAAGAGATGAGTAAAAACACCAGATACTAGTATCATTAACCTTAAGTGCCTTGGCAGCTGATTTTGATTTGAACAAGCCTTAATGCATGGAAACACCGTAAGAAGAGCCCTCATGAACCATTTTATTGAAAGTTCCCTATACATTGAAGAAACTGGAATGGCACTTCTACCAGCTGAAAGTTGGACATGATAAGATTTAATATCTTCTGGTGCGAGAAGGAAAGACACAAGGACTCTGCTCAACTTGACAACATAATCATTCCAATGTTGCATATAAGAACTGGCTGAAAGTTGAGCAGAAGGCTCTGGATCGTGAATATTTGAATTATCCTTATTGTTAGAATCAGATATAAGCATTTGAAAGTCCTCCTGCACAGACAAAGCATTTGTCTGCTGCCTGTACTCTTGAAGCATGAACGCAAGTGAACAAAAGCTATTTGCAAATTTATGTACCCTTCCATTCTCGCACAAAAACTGCAAGTTGTTCAAATTACCAAAGCTGGATGTTGGTTAAGGACATCAGTAATAGTTAGCAGATAAATTACTACATAACCAATGATAATAGGTTAAGGCACTAATTCGTACAAACCCCAGTATTAGTAAATGGGGAATTTGAAGCCGAAGTTGGTATTTTACGTGCATAAAATAACAATGTAACATAAGGACAGTCATCCTTCCAGCAAACAAACTCTTATTCCTACTTGCATAAGTAGAGCACACATGCTCACTTGCAGCAAAGGAGCTGTGGTGGTATTATAAGCATCAATATGAACCTAACGTATGAGTGGCTGGTAGTTAGGATACACTGCCTCCCTAAGAACTTCCAAAGCAAGCACATGGAGCCGGAAAATACGCAGTAAAGGACTTCCATCTCTGCAATATAAAATCAAACCAACATATTAGAGGCAAAAGAAATATGCATAATTAAATGGTGTAAACAGTACAAAATCTGTAGCAAGTATAATAATTTATCAATTTCTCTTACCATCCACTCGGATCGAGCAGTAAAAGAAACTGATGCGGGCCAACTTCAGGAAACTTGAGCTAAGGCTTCATACAATTGATTTTGTAGAGGGCTTAAATGAAAAAACTTCTAAGGTTAGGGTCTTATTGAGTAGAAGACATATTCTACGGTTTCTTGGTAAGGGGGTTGTGGTTGGCTTGTTTCTTTGAAGCATCTGGCCAGAATTTTTAGACAATAGATGCTACAAGTCTCTAGACAGCAAAGGTTGGTTCTAGGTATAGAATTAATGGCTTGATTGGGTAGGGTATCGTGGCTGAAACTAAGGTTACGCTTGGGCTGTGAGTAGTAACCTGAGACCAGTTTTTGTGTGGAGATGAAGAAAACTCTAGAAATCACACCTGGATTTCTTTAGGAATTACCCACTAAAGTAAGGTGACAACGTATCACACAAAGTTTCAAAAGTGTCGCACAATTCTCTAAATTCAACTCACTAAATTGAAACATTACATAGATATTTATAAGCTGTTGAGTTCTCCTAATTCTACTAGGACTATGACTACAATTTGTAAGTTAAGAAGCTTTGACCAAATAAAATATTCTAGGCCTAATAAGAATCCTATAAAGACCCAATAACCTAAGTTGACCGGAAAGATGACCCATGGGCAACCCCTACATCCCATGTCCATCAATTTTCAAAATTACCAAAATATCACTAATTACTAAAATCTGATAGAAAGCATTAAATCTATCCAGTAGGCAGCAACATACTACTTGTAAATTTATATTTATTTATATACAATATAGAAAAGCAGGCCGCTATAGCCATGGTTGTGACAAATGGCTCATTTTGAGTGGCGCTAAATTGTTGTTTACAAAATAAAAAAATAAAAATAATTGTTTGGTTGACTTTTGGTTCACTATATATGTATTTAATTGTTTCGTTGTCCCTTTGGTTAGTGCATGTACTTTTTTTTTGGACTGATTCACTGTACTTATTATTCAACGTACTTATTTACTTCACATATTTATGGTGTTTGTGGGTGATTGTTTTTTTTTTTTTTTTGGTTCATTTATTTATACATGTTAGTACATTGTTTTAATGCATTTATGTCTACATTTATGTTAGTACATGTATTTTAGGTTCATATACATATATTGATTAATATATGAATATAAGATTCATTGAATTTGTTTTGGTTCATGTATGTTATGTCCATAAACATATGTAAGTGTATAGATTACTACATAAACATGCATAGATTAAGAAGAATTATTATTAATATACTCATCTGTTTAGATGAAATACACAATTGAAAACAAATAGTTAGATGAATATATAATTAGTTTACATAAATGATTAGATAGTTAACATAAATAGTTAGATGAATATACAATTAAACTACGTGAAGCAAACTACATAAAATGTTAAATAAATATTATTATTATGCATATTTTTTTATGTAAAATTACAACAACAAAATATAAGACCAAAAAATTAAAAAACATATACTGTGCATTGGTCATTGTCACTGTGATTATGACAAGTGGCTTACTTTGAGAGCCTTTTTTTTTTTACCTTTATTTTCTAATTTATCTAGGTTCTCTTCCCTATGTAGACAACACTTGCAAAAACAAAAACAAAAGATTAAATCATTACAACAAAAAGAGAACTTAAAATTAAAAAAACAAATGTTGTGAATTAGCCGTTGTTGTCATGATTGTGACAAGCAGCTCACTGTGGGTGGCTCTTTTTTTATTTGTTATTTTTTAATTTATCTAGGTTATCTTCCTTGTGCAAATCAATAAGTAATTATCGAAAGATTTTACTTCTTTTAACCTTTTAAAATTCATTCTCCAATAAAATGCATCCTTATTTAATAAAAATTATAAAAGTCAATTAACTATTTTCTTATTATTTCAATTATTACTTTAAATACATGCATTTTGAAAAATTAAGATACTATATTTACCTTTAATAAGAATCCTAAGAGTCAATTGACTATTTTTTTAATTTCCTCACCTATTACCTTAAATACATTCATTTTTTTTACTTTGACAAATGCTAAGACACATGTTACGCATGCATCCTTTGGTTGTACAAAATGGGGACCCATATTTTTCCCAACTTCAACAATACTTTATACAACCAGGGGTGTAATTTCTGTTCAAATCGAACATCTAATTTCAATACGAATTTGAAAAATTAATTGAACTATCTTCTCAATTTTACCTCTAAATAAACGCGTTCTTGATATTTAAAATAAATTGTTTTAATTATTTAAGTTATGACTGCTAATATATGAGTAATAGATAATTTTTTTACTCCACTAAAAATATCATATATATAATAACTATTAATCAACCCTCTTTTTCATTACTCTCTTTATGCGAATAATTAATTTTCATTCGAATGATTACATATATACAATTTATATATTTCATAAAAAATTATATTATTTTTAGAATACATAAATAGAAATAGATAATACAATTAAGTATACTCACATTCAATTTACTATAAACATATATAGGTTAGTTAAATTATATAAAAACTACAAAAATATGACCAAAGAAATTATATTTAGTTTTTATTTGAAACCATTGTCGTTAAACAACGGATCTAAAGAGGTATTCACGGGTCTAAAACTAGTTGCCTTAAAAAGCAAACCATCCATGATTATTTTAGACACCTCTCCATAGCTCTTTTACTGACCCAAACAAAGCCTCAGTGCAGTTATGATGATTAAAAACATGTACATAAGATGATGATGTTACATTACAGAAGGCTACATTACACAATTAATAAGCTCATCTAGTGAAGTTTGCTGTTACACAAATTTAGCAACCTTTACAATCAATCTGAATGATATAAAAAACAAAATCTAAGTACCAAAGGCCTAGACAACAAATAAATTACCTCTCTTTATCAGAACAAATGGAATTCTTTGATCCCAAAGCATTAATTGATGGAAGTCCTAGTCCATCCAACAAGACTTCAAGTCCTCCAATACTTCTAAAATGGTTTTGACCACGTGGATTATCAGCTAATGCCGATAGAAGAGCTGTCAAAGTCAAATGCTGAAGTGATATATCAGTCCACTGTTCTTTCATACTCAACCTTCTCATGACACGCAACAGCTCTGAAACGCAAAATCAATTTCTGTGAATGAAAGAATGCATGGTAAGACAATACATGGTACACAAGAAACATTAATGTTATCCAGATGCAAGAATCATCTTCTGTGCTAAGTAAAAAGTGGAATTAACGTTTTTGCAACTGCCTTCTGTGTTAAATCAGGTTGACTGTCACTTTCAAAATGTAGTGTAAGTTCCTAACCTTTATCATGAGGCACAAAAAATGTGGTGCAAATCAAATAAGATACTCAGGATCATTAATTTAAGGGCTAATTACACTGCACCCCCTCGAGTTGGGCCCAAAAATACAAAACCTCCCTGAATTTCATTTTTGTGACACTAAACCCCCGTGTGGCTGTGCATGAAATGCAAACGTTAGTTTTCCCATCCAATCTAATGGCACTTAGTAAAATGTCCAAAATACCATCCTTTTAATTTACCTGGTCTTCTCTTCATATCACCAACATCTGCCCACCACCACCTATTCCCCAAGTCTGCCTCCACACACCATCATCACTTTCTTCCTAAAAATCCATCACTGCCCACCACAACCGACTAGTGCCACACCACCAAGCATCACCGACAATAAAAACGTACAGTCATGATATAAATAGTCACACATACATATGTCTATACCAAACCAGATATAATCAAAATGGTTATAAATCCAGGAAAGCACTTTAGGAGATCAATCACACTGTATAATAATCAGCGGTCCACGACATAAGAACAATCAAAATGGTTATAAAGTGATTTCACAAAACCCAATGGGGTGGGTGGTGGAGTTTGCAGGGTAGTGGAGGTGGGGTCTAGCCATGGACTGAAACATATATATGAAAGAGAGAGAACAGGGTTGACCAAGACAGGGAGAAGACAGAGAAAGGGAGTGGTGCTTGTGGCAGTGAAGGAAAATGGAGGAAAAGAGGAAGTGGCTAGCGGTGGTCTGAAACAGAGGTGGTATTTGGCAATGGAGGTGGGTTGCTAGTGGGTGAGGAAGAAAGAAAGAATATAAGAGAAAAAGGGATTGGAAGAGAGGTGGAGAGAAGTTGGGCTGCTGGTGGGTGATGATTTGGTTTGAGAGAATGAAATGGATAGGAAGGAGAGAAGGTAGAGAAGTGAGTCACGTCACAGCAGATGGACCGGAAGAAGAAAGGGAAAAGAAAGCGAAAAAATTGATTTTTGAGATACACAAAATCGTATCACATCACAGCATGATTTTTGCGCTCGTAAAAGCATTTTTGTACAGTGGTGGACAGGTACGTATAACAAACTTAACAAAGAAGAAACATCTACAACGTACAAACATAGGTAAAAATACAAAATAGTCAACAAATGATTGGGTACTTCATAAACACAACCTTAACATGACACACACAGCTCCTTTTTTTTTTGCTTTTTTTGACAAGTGATAAACACACCACTTGAATATTCCCAGGAGTCTAAAATAGATGAAGAATTTACTGATGAATCTTAAGTGCAATAAACTTTTCCCAAACAATTGGTCTGTTTAAGTCTTTTGGAATTAAAGCATTCCATTTGCTACTCTTAACATTCTTACATCTCCTCAGCCCCCGACAACCAAAAGCCATTTTTTCCTTGTCAATTTCTCTTGCTGCTTCTATAAAACAATAGAAAACTTTTGCAGTGACTTTAGTTCATATGTGACTATTCCTTCAAAGAAGCAGCCTAATGAAGGCAAAGAGGCTGCCAGAATGAGTTTTACACAGCTTAATTGGCTGGATTTCATGCAATTCTACTATGTTTTTTTCCCATTATGTTCCCAGAGGGAGTGTCATCTAAAATCACCCCCAATAACAAAGCATCTTATCCACGACACACCTTTAAAAAAAAGGCCACGATAATCCCCCCAAAAAAAGCACACCTATATCAAGATCCACAACAATCCCAATATTATGCATTTCAAAAAGTTCACATATGACTGCATTGACTGGTACAGTTCCCTTAATGCATAAACAAGTAAACACAACACTAACAAAATCTGGAATGCCTACCTTACCTACTAACCAATTAAGGCCACCAGCTTCCATCACCGACACAACTGCCTTCTGATGCCAATGTAGCCTCGTTTGAGAAAGGGGATTATTCAAAATAGTAGAAGGGTCAATGGAACTTGGATCACCCCTTGGTACAGAAAACTCCAAGCTACTGTTGTACAACTGAGCTTTTTGATATACATCTGAGTGTGTGGCGATGAAGCCGCATACTATTGACACCACATAAACAAGTAATTTTTGCAATATTCCAGTCTTCTCTAATATAAAAGGGGACAAATTTTCATCAGCAGAAAATGTGCCAGTAATTGTTTTGAGTTTGACAACAGCCGCTGAAAAAGTACAGAACAAAATAAACAAAAAACCACAATATTAAAATGATAACCATCAAAACATGGCAACAAGACATCAAATGTATACAGGAAGCACGACAAAAATATTAAGAGCAGGGGTGGACCTAGGAATTTATCTTGGGACGATTAAGAAAGGGGGGGAGGAGAGGTAGATTCGTCAAGGGATTCATTGTACATACTATATGTATTTAAATTTGTATCATCTCTATTATGGATTAAGAAATTTGGTTTAATTGAATTGGGGTAATTATAGTCAAACATACAGCTTAATAAAAAAAATGACTCTTAATAATTTAAACTTTTTTTTACTTGTCAAAAAAAGGTTTAAGCTATTTTTTCCGTATAAACGAAACCTATATTACAACAAAAATTTTGACGTCTTCAAGGAAATAAATTAAAACTTTAGGTTGAAAGCAAAAACATGTTTGATACAAGCCTTACATTAGCTTTTAACTCTTAAAAATGTGTTTCACCAGCATTACGTTGTCATTAAGAAGTCAAGATTTAATATAATCATAGTAGAAATCCACAATCACAAGGGAGGGTTGTGAAAGAATCTATATTGGATGTGGAATTACCAGCTTCCTAAACTAAAAGCTACGCATAGATAGATGTAGTGACTGAACCACCTCCTTCCCCATCTTTCTTCCTTTTAAGCTTAAGTGAAACAATTTTTTTTTGTAAGTAAAGTTAAAATATATTAAGAGAGGAACCACCCATGTACAAAAGAAGAGAATCAAAACACAATCTCGAATCCTCCAGACATCAATTATATGAAAAGATCTACGAAATCAAAAAATTGACTCAAGGATGGATCAACCGATAACTAACTATACAAAGGAGATAAAAGACAACCAACTAAGCTCGAGTGAAACAATATATTATGCAAACCCTCGTAATGGAACCTAACAAAGATATCATAACTATAATGGACAGAAGTAAACAATCATACAATGAAAAATTTGACATCTTATATCAGAACTACAGAATGCTCAGTTGATTCCCAAAGTGAAACCAAATTATAAACAAAAACAAGATATAAACAATTTTTTTTTGGTGATAAGTAAAAACAAGATATAAACATCACTATACAATACCAACAAAATTCTATTAACAGCACCAAGATGATTACTTTACCTTTCATTAATGCTGTAAGTTTTTGAATCCCACCATAGTAGCCAAACACTCTGCAATTATGCATTGACCGAGTTACAATTGTCAATGCATCCAACACAGGCAATCCCTCAGAAGTTATAATCATGCTCGTTGAAATCCCTGCTTGATCTGTCGTTGATTGCACCATGCTGGTGTTTACTGGATTTATAATGTGACAAACATATTAGATTTTATGTTAAACTTACAAAAAAAAATGCAATGAAAAAAAAAAAAAAGATTTGAGAATATATTGGATTTTATGGATTTGCTCAAGTTTGAAATCAATCAATATGGAAAAAGTGCCAGCATTCTAGGAAATAGCCGAAAAAATATTCGGACTAATAACATATGAGATGCAAACTAGCATAGAGAGAGAGAGAGAGAGAGCAACATCTTTTGCATCTATGGTATGCTGATAAATTAACATGGAAGAAAGGACCATCGGTCACAGAAGTCCACAAGACCACTGCAAAAGAAAGTTCCCCATACATCTGATAAACTAAAGACAACTTAGAGATATTATCGAGCTGAATATAGAAGGAACGGACTTGAGGGAAGTGGTAAAAGAGGGATGGGTTCTATGGCATTGTCACTGAAGTCCACAAGACCACTACAAAATCAAGTTCCCCATGCAAAACAATAAACCAAAGACAACTTAAAGATATTATGGAGCGGTATATAGAAGGAAAGAACTTGAGGGAAGTGGTAAAAAGAGGGACTGTTGGGCGGCCGCGGAGGGGTGGGAATATTAGTTTCTAGAACGGAAACCTCACAGCATGTAAAGAATAAAGCATGCTGACAAGCTTTCTAAGACAATGTGAAGAAGGGAGAAGAGGTTTAGAAGAGCATATCAGAACTTGAAAGGTGACAACCCTAAGAAGGGAGGTTTGGTAATTGGTATAACCCCTACAAAAAGTTTTGGAGTGTGACATTAGAAATAATGGAATTGCTTTTATACCAATATCAGCAAAACCAAGAAGCATAACAGGGTAATTAAAAAAGAAAGAAAAAAGAACACTTGATTACACAACAAAATTGTATCATTCCCCAATCTAATCGTTACCAATTCACTCATAAAAATCCACAACAGTATATGATGTCTCATAACATAAAACACAAAGACACAACAGCCTCAGAACATACCTTTATTTTCAACATTCTCTCTCTCTCTCTCTCTCTCCCTCCCTCTCGCACACATTCAATAAGGTATCAAACCAAGTTCTAGATTTCCAGATCAAGTCACTAAAGAATGTTACCTGACCCCAGAGGGAGAGAGAGAGAGAGAGAGAGAGAGAGAGAGAGAGAGAGAGAGCCACCTCTCTACAGAAGGAGCTACCAACTACCAGAGTAAAACTACCTAAAGAGCAAGCAGCGACAAAAGGCCTAATTGAAGCAAAGCATGAGCCATCCTACTGGGGAAAGCATTACTTGCTGCTAGAGTGGAAGTGATGACGAGCACGGAGGAGAAAAAGGCTATGTGAAATTTCAAATGGAGCATTCTTTCTGCTTTATGTAATCAAGTTTAGGGTCAATCTTAATTTTAGGTATTTTATAGGTCAAAAAGCTTCTGGACAGATAGTAGTTTTTTTATAAACTTTTAGGTAGTTAAGTGTATTTTGGTTATGTCATAAATTTTTGAACATGCTATAAAGGTTGCAACCTCCAGTATTAAGGTCAAATATTGTTATTGGGTTTTATGGAGTCTTGAAATCTTGAATAAAGAAGGAAAAGTCATCTTTATGTGAGGGTATCGCCACACCATATATCATGCAACAACTCAGCCTAGTTCCTTCCCCTACTGTCATTGGAAGTCATCCCACACTTTACTAATACCTTTCCACACACTAACACCACGAGTCATTATCCCCTTAAGAGTAATCCAATTACTCCTTGCACTCCCACACTTGGTGATGACTCCAGAATACCAATACTCTCTCTCTCTCTCTCTCATACACACACACACACACACACACAAGTCTCACAGTTCATTTAACTAAAGATGATTGACAAAATAACCTAAACCTCCTACACAATTTTGGCTTTGAAAGAAGAAACTAGAGCTAAACCCTAAAAGGTAGCAGGAATAGACGCCAACTAACAGACAAAATCCAAAGCACCAATTTGTAAGACCAACCTACCTAGATCATCTCTGAATTACCAACATTCACCCTTAACAATGACATAGACTAAAAGCACAAAGACATGCATCTCAAATACCAAAGCTTCTATTCATCTGCACCACATAAAGAAGATCCTTTTGTTATAAGTAAATATAATTTATTGCAAAAGAGGGCGCCTCCTCTTGTACACAAGATGTATACAAAAAAGAAAACCCCTTGATCCTCCCGATGAAGAAAAGAAAAGAAAAGAAAAGAAACTAAAATTAAAAAATAAAAAGGATATGGCATCCTTCAATCCACCCCACCCAAACCCCCTCCAAAAAATACTCACCACCATCTTAGACACAAATACAACCGATGCCTTCTATCTCCAAACTAAACTACTAGGCAGTAAAAGGATCTCACTGTCTCAAGTCAATATTCATACCAAAAATATTTGTGGGAAAGCCACTCACTATGGTGAACATCCTGACAGTGATGAGACAAGATTACTTTCATCTTCTCCAACTCCCCCAAAGCCCATCCCTTCCTTTACAAAATATATAGCAAAATTCCTCCAATTCACATGATCATTAGCCCTCTAGCTTAGAAATAGTTCTTAGCACTCCACTCTTTTGCCTAAAATCAACACACTCACTAGACACAAGTACGGCATCAAAGATTTGTCTTCACCCACAAATGCATTTCCACACTCGTTCACTAGTTTCTGAACCAAACCCTTTAAGGCATAAAGCTAAAACCTCGGCCAAACTCTTGTGCACCTCTCCCAACAAATTAATGGGCTAATTATTACTAATATCTACATGTCCACCCTTCTTGGAAATAGCATGACAAAAGATGCATTCAAGCTCTTCTCAAGCTCCTCTAAGTAATAAAAGAACCATCAAACCTATAACATCTCCTCTCACCACACTTCAACATTTTTATTAAAAAAAAAAAATGTCATGTCATCCCATTTGGCCCTGGAGCTTTTATTTGCACTAATAATTTATGGCTCTTGTTAACTCCTCTTCAAAAGGTTTCTGTGACCAATCCCTGTCATTACCAACAATATTGTTGAACCGCGGCCAATTCAATTGTGAACATCTAGTCTCTTCCTAAGAGTACAAGTTCGTAGAGAAGCCACTTTGTACTGTAGTGCAGTCCTTACCAATATGATTCCACCTCTTCTAATCATTTGCCACCCAATGAAAGAACCTCGCATTGTTATCCCTTTTTTATCCCCAAAATCCTCGATGTATAATAAGTAATGCCCACAAACTCCTCCATATTGGCCAGCTAATGCAGCGAAAAGCCAATATAAAGAGGTTGATAAGAACAAATCAACCAGCAAATGATAAGCAGTTGATTCAAATTAGTAACTAAGCCTACAAAGTTGCAAAGGAAAGAGCTTCAAGCAATTGATAATTGGTTTAATAAAAAAGTCAACCTTTTCTAATTTTTCACTCGTATATATGAGGCACAACCATGGTTGCCACGTATAGTCTTGCATTTTCAAGACATCAAACAACAGAATAAATAAATACAACCTATTCCCAAAGCCATGCAATCAAAGTTAAAGAGTAGCAATGGACTACATTTACTTCCAACTCTTAAGTTCCTAAATTGGTCACATTTACTAGACATCCCCAATCATGATTTTCTTCTGTTCCATCTATAAAAAGGCAATGGAATAACCAAAATGCTCTGAAAGTTCTAACAAATGAGAAATGAGAGAATTGCACGCACACTCAATTCTCTAGAATTAACAAAAATATCCATAACTGAATTTTTTCTTTTTAAATCAAGGGACCATTTGGGTTGAATCGCCAGCACCCCTTCCTCTTCTTTCTATCCTTCTCTTAAAACCTTTTTTTCCCACTATTTTCAAAGCCCTCAATGCCATCCAAATCACAAATAAGCCAGACAACTAGCCTTCGGTTCCTCTAGATTGCTAAACTTGATTTTCTTGCACTTCTTCGAATCCCTTTTAACAGTCTCAACTTCCTAACAAGCACCAAATCAAGATTCGTTCTACCCTATAGCCTTCTGACGAAGTTCTAATTCTAAAGACAACTCCCTTAGGCAGCAACTACATTTTGAAAACATGGCAGGCTCCTATCTCTCCTATGACCTCCATAATCTAATAATGTAGGCATGTGGGCAAAAACCAACTTCAACAAGGAACTTTGAACCACGTCAAAAGCAGCTCCTCATGCTCTAAAGGAATCAAAAACCATGAATCCTAGACATCAGGCTCAGGATTCTTAGAATGCATATATGGGGCCCCTTCCAACCAAAAGATCCATTACAGCAGAAAATTTCTTCAAAGCATCATCTTCTCTCTTGTATAGGCAAAAGAGACGTATATTAAGATCTTCTAAGGCATCTCCTCTCCTTTCCATCAAGTTGTGGAGAAACTCAAATGCTCTTCAGTGGTTCTTCTGGACCCTCCAGTTTGAGGTACTACAGCTGCCTCCTTATCAATAATTAAATAACAATGATTCATCTAAAGCCCAAATCCTGGCCGTTGCTCCTTTGTTATTCTTCCTTTCTAAATGTTGATTCGTTATAATGAAATTTAATCCCATTTCTTTTCATATAGTACAAAATACATTGCGAGCAGGATTGATCAGCTGCAGCAACCAGAAGAACCCAATCCCATAACTTCCCTCCCCCACGCCCCAACCTCCGAAAAAACAAAAAACTAAAAAAACAATTGCAATTGTATCATGGTATAAATATGAGCAACGATGTGTCAAAATTTAGCAAAAATACCTGCCCATTCTAGAAGAACTCCTAGCTAGTAGAACTATATGGTAAATCCAACAGAGGGTCGAAAAAGAATACCCCCGGAAGCAGTTTATCAGAAGCATAAATATCAACTTTACAGTTACAAAGAATAAACCCACTATATGGTAGAAGATATCAAAGCTAACTTACATTCAGTTACCAAAGCAGTTATGTGTGTGACTTCTTCACTAAAGGTCAGAATAATTTCATCAGGATGTCCAGTAGAGCAGCCAACCACTATATCATGAACATGTGTATACTCCACAGGTGAGGTAGCAGACGAAGCTGCTTCTGCAAACTGGCTAGGAGATACAGGCTCCCAATTCTTGTATATAATTAGGAATTGCTTGAGGAAAATATGAAATAATTTTCTCTTTTCAACCTGCAGTTAAACATATGAACTGTTATAGAAACAAAAGACTTACTCATGGCAAAGCATAAATCTAAGCAGGTACCCCACCAACTTCCACAGCATCTCAAGACTTGCTGACAAAAAAGAGGGTGTGCCAAAGTGGTCTCAGTGAGATTTAGGTCAAACAAATGGAACAATGCCAAAGTTTGGACAGGATTTCTTTGCCTGAGACCAGTTTCAAGGTCATAACAACTTGATCAACATCTTAGACCACATCCAACCAATTCGGAAACAGGCAGAGAATTATAATGTCCCCAGCCTCACACCATATTAGTAGAAAAATCAAACTCGATGACTGCAGATAAAGAAGGTGATTCAAGGTAGTCATACAAGTCAAGCAAAAAACATCGATGATAACCAAAGTATCCTTACTAAACAGATATTGCTATTTAACACATGAAAACATCAATTGTAACAAGAGTAAATGCAATCCACCTTTATGACAAAAGACATGAGCATACATCAATCATTAATCATCAAAGAAAAGGAATGTCACATACATGAGTTAAATTTACAGAAGAAGAAGAAGAGAGAACAATGTCATTGAGCGGTTTGAGAAAAGGCTTGCAGAATGGAAAAGACAATATCTCTCCAAAGGTGGTAGAGTTATGCAGATTAAGAGCACTCTCTCTAACTTGCCTAAGTACTTTATGTCTCTTTTCTCTATGCCAGTTTCAGTAGAGAAAAGGTTGAGTAAGCTTGGAAGTTTTTTTTTATGGGGAGGGTTAGGAGACGAATTCAAATTCCATTTGGTGGGGTAGAATAAGATCTGCACCCCAGTTGAGTATGGAGAATTGGGCATTAGATGCTTTCGTCAGTTTAATCAAGCATTATTAGGTAAATGGCTTTGGAGATACATGGAAGAGGAGGGACATCTTTGGAGAAGGGTGATTGACTGTAAGTTTGGAGTGGATCATAGAGGATGGGCCACTAAGGAATCAAGGGATCCTCACGGGGTGGGCATGTGGAAAGGCATTAGGAGGGGATGGATGGAGTTTTTCAAACAGGTGGTGTTTGAGGTTGGTAATGGAATTTGGATTCAGTTTTGGCATGATGTGTGGTGTGGTAATGGAATTTGGATTCAGTTTTGGCATGATGTGTGGTGTGGTAATGGAATTTGGATTCAGTTTTGGCATGATGTGTGGTGTAGAGACCTTTGTCTGTTGCTTTTCCAAATCTGTTCAACATAGCAGTCAATAAGGAAGCTTTGGTTGCAGATTACTTGAAATTCTCCAGCGCAGGGGCCTTTTGGGAGCCTCTTTTCATAAGGCCCTGTCAGGACTGGGAGATGGAGTATGTTGCAGAGTTTCTTGCTCGTGTATGGATTTAAGGTGCACAGGGGAGCAGTGGACAAAATTAAGTGGAAGAATAACAATGGGATATTCCCGGTCAGATCTTATTATTCGATGCTTACTGCCGGTTCAAGTAACAACTTCCCCTTCAAGGCCATTTGGAGACCCGGAGTGCCTGTGAAGGTGGCATTTTTTGAACACTATCCTTACCATTGACAATCTGGTCAAAAGAGGCTTCAAGTTCCCAAATCGGTGTTGCATGTGTTGTAAGGCTGAAGAAATAGTGGATCATTTAATGGTTCACTGTGAGGTTGCTAAGGAGTTATGGGCCCTTATTTTGTCTGTTCCTGCGATTTTTTGGGTTATGCAGTCCTTAAGCTTTTGGAATGTTGGGAGGCAGGTTGCAGATGGAAGAGCAAGAGGAAGCCTTGGAGGGTAGAGCCACTATGCATTATGTGATGTATCTGGAGAGAAAGGAACTGCCTTACTTTTGAAGAGTTTCATTTAGCAGTGCATAAGTTAAAATCATGTCTTTTGCACAGTTTCCAATTCTGGTGTATTTGGAACTTCTGTAAATCCTCCCTCTCTTTTAGAGTTTATAGATGAGCTTAATTTTCATGTTGAGCTCTTGTAACTGGTTTTTGTATAGATTTTGTATTCAGGCTACGCCACTTCAATGCTTTCTAATGATATCTTTTACATATCAAAAAATATACATATACAGCTAATGAGTGAGACCTCAAAATTAAGGTTCTCTCCCCAAGACATGTATTTATATTGATATTGTTCAACATACATAAATGCCCTTAGGAAACTAAACTACTAAATGAAGAATAAACATAATGTGTAACTCTCCTCTAGTTGATGCAAAGATATCTCTGATGCCCAACTTGCAAACAACAGAGTGGAAAACTTTACTACTAAAAACTATAGCAAAGACATCAGCCAAATGATCTTTTGATCTCTCATGTCAATCTCGATATGATTGGTTCTACCATACTGAACTGGGATACGAGTGATATCAATGGCAGCTTTGTTTTCACAATACAACTTTATTGGATTCACAACCATATACTCCCAAATCTCCTAATAAAGTCTGAAGCCACATAAGCTCACAAGTACCATGAGTCACAGTCCTGTATTCCACCTTGTCCACAAGGAGAGAGCACAACACAACAAGCGTGATCTTGATTAGTAGTCTAACTAATTCCTTACACTGCTTAGGAACCTTTTTTCCTACACATTGTCGTTCAAGAACTAGGAACGGGAGAGCAGTAGGCAGTGGTAAAGAACATGGTGGTTTGTATATCCTGGATGCACATCCCCTTCTTCTTCACCTTTATCATTTGGTCATCTGGTGAGGCACTTCATGCAGCTACTAGTCCATCCCTTCATCTCTTACATCAATGGCATCGATATTTGGGTCATCCATCTTTTGGAGTTTTAGAAATGTAATTTTCCGACTTTAGTGAAGACTGACTGACTAACTTTGTTTGTGATGATTGTGACCTTGTGATATAGTTTAAGATTTAGTTTTTCTTTAATTTTTTTATTTTATTTATTTGGAATACTTTTGGTCATTTTTACTTTCCATACTAGGATGAAGGGGTTCTCCCAAATTTTTTTAATTGGTCACATGACCACTTAAATGACTAGACACACGATGCAATAGGATGGAGTCACCTAGGTCCTTAGGGTTTGGTCTTAAGTTCCTCCTATAAAACACTAACTTCAAAATATTTTTGGGGAGCCGGCTGTCAAAGGAATCTTTTCCAGACTTTGGAAGGCTGCTCTCTCTCTCTCTCTCTCTCTCTCCCCTTATTCTTCCCCTCTGCTTTCTGCAACCTTCTTCGCCTTCTTTGTTTCTATGCACAGGTTTCATCCTTTGCCTTCTCTTCCCTCTCCACTGTTTCTTGTTCTTCTCTATGCCCTGGTTCTCTGTTGGTTCATCACTCTGCAGGTTGTCCCTCTGCATCGTCGTCTTCTCTCTGCTTCCCTGTTACAGCTTCTTCTTCTCTGTTTCTTCTGCAGCTACTGCAGCTCCATTCCCCTCTACTGCTGCTGCTTTATTTTCTGCTGTTGTTGCTGTGTTTTCTTTTCCCTGCTGCCACTGCTTCTGCGTTTTCTCTGCATCAATCTCTATCCCTTCCACCCTCTCTTATGTTGCTTCTTTCTCTATTTGCTGCTGCTGCTCCTTCACTTGTCTGCAAATACTGTTTCCCCCCGCCCCGCTCCTCTTGCTTAGTGACACATAGGTTTGAAAACAAACTTTATTGCCTAGTCATATTTAATTGTTTTGGTGAGTTTTTGATACTCTAACAAGTTCGTGGTCAGATTGAGTTTTATCTAGTAGTTTCTTTATTCAACATCTCTGCAAATTGTGTGGTTATTTATTATTTCAGTGGCCCATTATTTTGAGAAGGTATATTTGCTTTATTTTTGGGTGTCTAAAGCTTATTTAATAAAATCTCCAATATAAAGTCACAGTGCATTTTTCTAGGACAGCAGCATCTTGCTAAACATAAGCCTTCCTAGTTCCTAGTATCCTTCAGTTAATAAATGTAGCACTTCTCCTTTATGCCTAGTCATTCCGACATGCGGGATCTTCTCCTGTTTGTTTCCCTTTATTGCTATCATTGGTTCATTACTTTTATAGATTGTTATTCTCATATTACTTTTTCACTTCATGCTAAAAGTGAGGTTCTTTAGCTTCAAAATCTTTCATAAGTCAGTAACTAACCAATTTGATTAAAAAACAAAATTCTTCAGAGTGACAATAAGACTGAATACGAAGATGGGGATTTTCAATGTATCCTGAGGAGCATCGAATTCTTCACCAAACGAGTTGTGAAGACACTCCGGAACAAAATGGAGTTGTTAAATGAAAAATCACCATCATCTTGAGATTGCTCGCTCTCATATTTACCATGCATGTTCATAAATCTTTGTAGGGCGATACTATTCTTACTGCTACCTATCTCATTAATAGCATGACGCGAGTGTTCTTCGCCCTCTCTTCCTCCCAAGATTATTGGGTACGGTTGTTTTGTCCATATTCACCGACACTCTCTTGGGAAGCTTGATTCGAAGGCTTTGCAGGGAGTCTTTATTTGTTATTCTGCTACTCCAACGGGCTATAATTGTTATGATCATCAATCCCCCAAGGTGTACGAGAGTATGATGTCACCTTTCGAGAATCTGAGTCATTCTTGGTTTCTCCTCAAACATCTCTTTAGGGAGAGACCAATACTGAGGAAGAGATATTAACATCTTAACAACCGAAGCTTCCCCTTTTCCTTCTAACTCAGAGGGCTATTATTTGTGGTGAGAGGTAGAAGGACAAGTGTGTTGAAGGGGAGACCGACACTAATGGACGAATTCAAAAAAATAGGACTTTTTTTTAAAATGAAATAAAATTAAAAAAAACTTCATCAAATGTACTAATAGTTTTTTGGGAAAATTCCAATGAACTGTCCCACCCTAGTCGATAATACTGGTGTATTTTTTTTTTATCTTTTTTTACAATTCTAAGGAAAAACAAACGATGAACAAAAAACATATTCCATGTGGAGGATGAAGATCTCTAATACCAATTTAATCTTACAATAGAAGAAAAAGGACAAGGAAAAGAATGAAGGAAGAAAGAAGATAAACTGAACACGGCTAATTAGAAAGACCTCCAAATTAGGGTTCTCTCCCTTAGACACAAGTATTTATATAAATAAAGTTCGAGTACATAAATACCCCTCAAGCTATTAAACTACAAAATCAAGCATATGCATAACTCGTTGCCCGGGCTTGTCTCTGACCACACTCCTATTTTATTAGAATGTGGTCGGCTTAGGAGCAGGAAAGCTCCATTTCAGTTTGAAAATATGTGGCTTAAAGTGGAAGGATTCAAGGATAAGGTTGAGGGTTGGTGGAGGAGCTACTCCATTTCTGGTAGCCCCAGTTTTGTTTTGGCCAAAAATCTGAAACTGCTAAAGAGTGATTTGAAGGTGTGGAATAGGGAGGACTTCGGTAGGTTGGAGGTGCAGAAAACAAGGGTATTGGAAGAGATTCGGCAAATTGATGATCCTGATTCGAATGGAGAGCTATTGAGTAGTAATAGAGTCCGAAGAGCCAAGTTGAAACATGAATTTGGAAGGATTGCTTATTTGGAGGAAATTAGTTGGAGGCAAAAGGCAAGGTCTTTGTGGCTTAAAGAAGGGGATAGAAATACCCAATTTTTCATAGGATGGCAAATGCTTAGAGATGGAATAACCTAATTTGGAAAGTGAGGATTGGAGGCACTGTTCTTGAAGATGAGGAAGCGGTCAAAGAAGGTATACCCAGTTATTACAAAGACCTTTTTCAGAACATGGGGATTGGAGGCCGAAGATGGATGGCATGGAGTTCAGTGCTATTAATGAGGAGGAAAGTGGGAGTCTTGAGAGAGCTTTTTCCAAGGATGAAGTGTTGTCAGCCCTAAAATCTCTTAACGGGGATAAGGCCCCCGGCCTTGATGGTATGACTATAGCCTTTTTCCTTCACAGCTGGGGTGTTGTGAAAGAGGATGTTATGGAGGTGGTCAATACTTTTCACGATTTAAGAGAGTTGAAAAGGAGTTTGAATGCATCTTTTGCGGTGCTTATTCCAAAGAAAGAGGGAGTGGAAGACATTAGGGATTTCAGACCTATCAGATTGTTGGGGAGTGTGTATAAACTGGTGGCAAAAGTTTTGGCTCTGAGACTAAAAGAGGTCCTAAGTTCTATTGTTTCAGATTCACAGAATGTTTTTGTGGAGGGGAGACAGATTTTGGATGCAGTTTTGGTGGCAAATGAAACGCTCGAGTCCAGATTAAGGAGTGGCTTTCCCGGTCTGATTTGCAAATTAGACATTGAAAAAGCATATGATCATGTGAATTGGGGCTTCTTGATGTACTTGATAGAGAGGATGGGTCTTGGGGTGAAGTGGAGAAAATGGGTACGGTGGTGAATTTCAACAGTCAGGTTGTCAGTTTTAGTTAATGAGACTCCAACAGGCTTTTTTCACACTTTGAGGAGTCTAAGGCAAGGTGATCTCCCCTATTCTGTTCATTTTGGTCATGGAAGATCTTAGTAGGATGATTAGAAAGGCGGTCCGAGGAAGCATATCGGAGGGGTTTGAGGTGGGTGCAGGGGCAGAGACCGAGCAGTTCAGATGAGGGTGACTCATTTGTTGTATGCCAATGATACCAGCATTTTCTGTGGGGCGAGTCCTGAGCAGCTTGGGTATCTCCGTTGTATTTTACTGTGTTTTGAGGCTGTTTCCGGTCTGCGGGTCAATTTGTGTAAATCTGAAATATTCTGAGTCGGTGAGGTGACCAACATTCAGGGGCTTGCATCCATTTTGGGTTGTAGAGTTGGTTTGCTTCCGGCCACCTATTTAGGGTTACCTTTGGGGTCCTCTTTCAAAGCTAAAGCAGTGTGGGATGGGGTGGTGGAAAGCTTTCAGAAGAGGCTGACAGGATGGAAGTGGCAATACCTTTCAAAAGGGGCAAGGCTAACTCTGATTAAGAGTACGTTATCTAACTTTGCCTACTTACTTTTTGTCCCTGTTCACTATTCCAGTTTCTGTGGCAAATAGACCGGAAAAGATGCAGAGAGATTTTTTGTGGGGGAGGGGTAAGAGAGGAGTTCAAGTACCATTTAGTGGACTGGAATACGGTGTGCAATCACGTTAAAGAGGGTGGGTTGGGCATCCGGAGATTGGTACTCTTCAATAAAGCTTTACTAGGGAAATGGCTCTAGAGATTTGCTTGCAAGAGGGATTAGAGGGGTGTGGGAGATTTCTTGGGGCAAGCGAGGTTAGCAGTGGGGGATGGGAGGAGGGTAAAGTTTTGGAGACATAGATGGCGAGGAGATAGGAGATTAGAGGTAGATTTTCCAACCATATTTTTTATAGCAGTGGACTGAGAGGCCCCAGTTGCAGATAATGTCCAGTGTGAAGATGGGCAAATTTTTTGAGATCTTCAGTTGAGGAACCTGTATGATTGGGAGGTGGGGGAGTTTGAGGAGCTTCTGAGAGTGCTCTATTCCGAGCGAATCACTGGAGTGGGGGCAGGACGGGTTTTGGGCTCGGATCACTAGAGTGGGGCAGGACAGGTTTCGATGGGTGGCTGCTAAAGAAGGTACATTTACTGTGAAATCTTTCCTTAGATCCTTGGTGCACTGTTAAGGGGAAGATTTTGACTATAGACAACCTCATTATGAGACACCAGATCTACGTCAACTGGTGCTGCTTACGTAAGAAAGATGGCGAGTCTGTGTCTTATATCCTTCTTCATTGTGAAGTAGTGAGGGAGTTCTGAATTCTCATTCTAACAACTTTTGGTATATTTTTGGTTTTTCCTGAAGGGGTTTATGAGGCTTTGCAAAGTTGGTGGGCTGGGAGGGTGGACAAAGGGCGGAGGAAGGCCTAGTGTTTAGCCCCTTTTTGTTTAATGGGGATGATTTGGGGAGAGTGGGGGGGGAATAGAACTTTTCAGGGAATTAAAATGCCTTTGTATAGATTAAAAAGCAATTTTATGGCTATTTTGTATAATTGGCTTTCGGGTGTTGTGCAACCCAATGTAGGCCAATTCTTGGATTTTATAGATAGGATGGAAGTTTAAGGTGTGTATAGCTCGTGGGTTTTGGTATAGTCTTTTTGTACATGGGGCGGCATCCCCATGATGCCTTTTGATATACAAAGTTATCTTACATATCAATAAAATAAAAAAACAATATTTCACAATTAAACTCAGTAAAATCAGAGTCTATTAGCAATTGAAGACCTTGCATAAATGAAACCGGAAGGATAAAAGAAGCACAAAATAAACATGCCATATTTTTTTGGTCTGATGATGCTCCATAATAAAATCCTGAATGATATCTCCTACCACTCATAAGATAAGAGGTGTAGGGTTTGACTCCCAAGGGTACCATGTACTCCTCCACATCTCAATGGCACATATCAGGTCAAGACAATTTTTTTTTTCTTTTTTTGTCTTGTTTGGGTCTCGGGAGGAAGGGGAGTTGGTCAAATTCATTTATCCAGCCAAAATACAGAGACACCTTCCTTTGAAGCCAATCATGTTTTAAGGGGCATCTGTGCTTGTGGTTTTCCATTCAAGTCTATGACTATAAATTTATTTGTTTTCTATGTCTAAAAAAAGTAGGGAATTTTTTATTTTTTATTTTATAGATAAGCCTAAGAAAACAACTAAACCGCATAACATAAAAACTTGAACTTTTACAAAAGAAAAAGATTAAGAATTGTTAAAATTTCCCATTCCCCTGTAAGGAAAAAAAGGGTTCCCCCAAACTAAAGGGAATGTTATTATAAGAAAATCCCTTATAACGATGTGCAGAAAGAATTAAGTTACAATAAGATGGTGCAATGATTCAGCCTACCAGAACTTTGCTGTCAAGTTTGTCGGATCATTCCCTCACCAAGAGAATAAAAACATGACAGGAACCAACCACACCAAATAAATTCCCATACATACCTTATCGAAGGCATTCTCATATCTTCCCCAAAGTGTATTTAAAATGGCCTCATCACCAACATCACTGAAAAGGAAAAGATTGGGAAAAAGAAAGGTTAAGCAAGAATAAAATATGAGATCAGGTGCTCAGAAGAAAGAAAAGAAAAAAAAAACTGAAGAAACCAAAGGTTAACGAAATCCTGTGCAAAAAAATCCATACTATGGATCTAACAAAGTTATGCTTACAACCCAAAAGAATTTTGTAGGACTTGCTAATGATGAACTGCATGAATAATACAGCTTGAATAAATTACTTATCAACCTAAAAAAGAAAAAAGAACAACAACAACAAAATATACTACTTCAATAAGTTGCCGACCCATTCAAATATGACTAGTTGAACATAATTTTGGATCTACTTCGTGGAAGAAAATAAGTTCCTAGAACTTTTGAATCTCAAATTGTATTCCCATGGAAAGGAATGTGAAAGTTGAAAAACCGCCTAATCCTTCGAATCATTGTTGCGGTCCGTTGAAAATGAATTCTTGTTTGTTTTGCCTAAAGAGAACAAAATTTATTCTTTATTGTTTCCATGCCATGCAACCTTGGATCGAAAAAGTTGAAGTCAACAGGAAACATTGATGGGAAAATTTACAAACAAATCAACAATGAAATTGTATCAACAACATACCAGGAAAAACCCAAAACATCCATAAAAGAACATATCTCAGATACTAAAATATTTAAATTAGCATCTGAGAACATAGAATCATTAGTCACCAATGCTCCATCACAAAACACTCTAAATGATATCCAGGTCGCTCCCTTGACTGCTCAATGCATTCCAGTACTGTGTGCTAAGTGGCAGTGAAAAACTCTGCCCGAGAATTCACAGGACTCTCAAAGTTGTTTTATGATACAGGACTTTCCCTTAATGTTCACTTTAGAGTTCCATTGGTCCGACCTCCCATAAAATAAATGATACTTCTATCACTTCTATGTATATACATGTGTGTATTAAGATAATGGTTGCTATTTCGTATCAAAGTTTCCGGTTTATCTTCAAATCTACTATATAGTAAGTAAACATCCAAAATTGAGTAAAGTCCATTTCTTGTCCTCATTTTTCAAAGGTATACAAGCTATATAATATAATTCTTTTCAACTCAGCTCAACAAAGCGTTGGCCCAATTGGGCCAGCTTTATAAATATTGTTTCACCATTCACTCTATCTCAAACCATAGTTTTGGTCAAACTATATGCCAACATAACTTTCCTTACCTCCTCAAACCACATTCTTTTTGGTCTTCTGCCCTAAAGCAACATCCTTAAACCTAACCATGTGACATTGTCTCACTAGTTCAATCAAAGGTATAATTGTATGCGAACAAATCATCTTTAAATAAGTTTTCACATGTCTTACTCCTATTCCCAAAGTTATAACTCCAACTTCTTCAAATCCACAACACATAAGGGGGAACAAACCGAAGGAAGAAGAAAGTACCTCCAACTTCACACAGAACCTTCAATTCTAAATTTTGCCTCCTTTTGCAACTCAACTATCCAACATCTTGATTCCTCCATCTAATTCCAAGATGTTATTTCTCACCCACCCAGTTACCTGGCTTACTAATCCTGTGAGACTTCCCTACAACTTGCAAGCCAACCAACAAGTCAACCTCTGCATTTCAGTATCTATTTCTAAAGAGATCGTTTCTCATCTACCCAATTGGCTGGTTACTGGTCCTGTGAGACATGTTATTTCTCATCTTCCCTACAATGTTCCAGACATATTGATGTAGCCATGCATAGGAATGATTTGATACATGTTGAGGGTGGTAAAAAAACAAAAAATGGAGGAAGGCCAATGAGAACATGGGTGGTTGAAGCAATAAGAAAGGATATGAACATATTATTTTGCCTTGGACTTAGCCCAGGAATAGTATCTTCACTAGATTTGGCTTATTTTTGTAGGCTATAAATGAATGGTTAAAGGAAGGATGAGTTGAATTTGTTAAAAAGGCTCAAGCGAATGGGTAGAGGCTTAACAAGGTCTAGTGTTAAGAGCTCTATAGACTTAAAAGTCAGGAAAATTAAGAGCAGAAGAAGGAGAAAGAAAATTCTTCAAATCACTCCTAAAAGTGCTTAAGCATCAAAGCTAGGATTGTAATGCAGCTGGGATAGATGAATCTTCAATTTGAATAACCCAATGTTATCTCATTTCTTTTTGTGGTGATGCTTATAGTGCTTAAATGCGATGCAATATAGTTCCGCTGAATGCCCCACATACTTTTCTTGTCAGCCTTGGCTAAATGATATTGATATGGTTCGCAGTGATATGGAAAACATGTATATATTCAGATTTAATCAAAATATAATACTGTGTTTTGAAGTTATGGGCAAGGCTAAGATGAAGAAATATGAACAAAGCAGCTGAAGGTTGTCCAAAACCAAAATTCAATGCACTCCAAGTTGCAATTAAAGGAAGCAAAGCAAAATATATCTGAGTTATGAACAATCAGATTATTAAACATAAAAATGAAATATGAACAAAGGAGCTGAAGGTTGTCCTAATATATCTGAGTTATGAACAATCAGATTATTAAATATTAAAAATTTAGTTGATGATTCAGAAACACCTCAACAAGCTCCACGTATTACTTTAAAAGAGGCAGGAGTCACAAACTTTTATCTAACATGCATAACAATTTGAGCAAGAGGCGCAAGTTTGTTCTAGATTGGTGCGCCATGTGTAAAGGGGATGGGGAAAATGTTAACCATCTACTTCTTCACTATTCGGTAGCTAGGGAGCTATGGAATATGCTTTTTGCAGCCTTTCGGGTGGAGTGGGTTATGCGGCACTTATGCCCCAACAATGAAGAACTTTTTGTTTCTGGGAGTAGGGGATGCCCAAGGAATACGAAACTAAAGGTTTTGGTGAGTGCTCCCCTATGCCTCAGGTGGCGTTTGTGGAGAGAGCAAAATAGGAGGTCTTTTGAGGGTGAAGAGAGATCTATTCTTAGCTTGAAGGGCATGATGCTTGCTGCTTTATTTTTCTGGATGAAGAATGTGTGCCCCGTTACCTTATATACTTTTGTCGCGTTTTTGGGAGATATGTATATCCCTGTAGATATCTACTGGGTGGTTGCAGGGGTGTAGTCTGTTGCATCTGTGGGTGTATAGGATTGCGCCCCCTTTTGTCACGCCTTATTAAAACAAAACTTTTACTTATTAAAAAAACAGCTCCAAAACCCTGCTCTTTTGTCACCCCCAAAAACCTCATAATCTTACCAACCAATCAGCCACATCAACTAATTAAAATCAGCCAAATGACTTTCTAGCATGCTAGCCAAACCAATTTTGGTGGCATAGCTTGTAGGAGAGTTTTCTTTCTATTTGTCCTACATCACTTATGCTTATCACATGACATTTTGAAAGCATCCCTCCATTCACTTATCCAACCTTAGTTACATTTGCACCATCCACTCCAATTCTACCAACTTATGGATAATCAAGGTGAGATAAGAAAAATGGTTCCACATAGTGCAACAAAATTTTGTATACTTCATGTTTATGTCATTTTGGATGAAACATAAGATATCCCAGCTAAATACTAAACTTCGCCACTTCCACGTCTTTAAATTCTAGTTTATCAAAGTTATACCATCTATTCAATCTTTGTCCTAGTTAACTTTAAGTCCCTATACACTTTACTGACCAAAAAAAAATCTTTGATTCCCCATTATTCTAAATGCTCTTTCAATTTCACTTTCATTTCATCAACTAAAACTACATGATCAGCAAATGGCCTACATCATGGCAACTCATCTTGTATGTGACTACTTAAGAAAATAGGGGCCTAATATGGGCCCAATTGTCTTAAGCCCTAATTATTCACAATTAGGTACTCTCTTTCCAAATTGTTCTCACTATAGCCACAAATCCATAATTCATGCCATTTATCATGGGAATATATCCATTTTCGATGCAGCTCTTACAGCCAATAAGCATATGCCTCTAGGCTAATGAGTTGGCAACCTAGAGTATCAACAAATTCAACATGAATAAGGCATACAAGCATGTCTGTTGGGTTTTCTTTCGTAAATAATAGAGCATAAGAGCTTTGAGCTTGAAAGGAGAAGTTAGATGCATACTTGTGCAACTACGCTTAAATTTCTTGTCCTTGTGAATAACTCACCAACTAATCTTTTGGAAGCTCAAGAGGCTTAAGACTCGGTTCTTATTCAGTCTAGTGACGGAGTCATTGAGTCAGCTGATTGGCAAGGCTATGGAACTAGCATACTAACAAGTTCTATGGTTAATGCCATTTCCCAGTTTATTTGAAAAAAATATCCTTATTATTCCTATTGGCCAATGAGGACCTACTACAAACTTTGAATATGTCCTATCGTGTTTTTGGATAACGTCAGGGTTGATGGTGAATTTAGGACAGCGCAAGATTTTTTCTAATGAAAGATGTGGAGAATATGCAAAGGTTGGCTAATAATGGGGTCCAATGTGTGCTCTCTTACGCCATCTCATTCAAGGATCTCAGTTGGCTCATCCTTTAAAGCAACCTCAGTGTCTGATTTGGTTATAAAATCATTTGAAAGGAGATTAGAAAGGTGTAGAAGCCAATATTTGTCATTATGAGCACTGTTGCTAGGCTTCTAGCCTCTTGACTAACTTCATATCTAATTTTACCACCCTGACCTCTATAACTAAGAGAAGAAAAACTTCATAGTTCATAGAACCTCTTATTAGAGGTTTAGGGGAGGAGTTTCAAATATCACAAGGTGAATATAAATATTGTTTCTTTGCCCTTAAAAGAGGGAGGCTTCAGTATCCAAAAGTTCAAACAGGTAGGAGATTTGTTAGAAATAGGATAGCATGTGGAATAAAGTGGTGGAGGCGACTTGGGCATTTGTATACCACACTATACCTAGAGAGAGCTTTGAGGTCAACTTTCACGTTCTAACATATCTGTGGGTATTGCTTATCAAAAACAATAGTATACATGAGTACAAAGCATTTCTTATGGACCATGCTGAGGGTACCAAAGAAAAGCAGGATGGGATGGTACATGTATGTCTCAAAAAGAAGGTAATTCCATGACTACAAGATGGCAATGACCTTACAGACAAATAATCGTGCCAAGCAGTCATTCACTTGCCTTGCAAAGCTCACTATAGGATGTGAATTGTGTCCTACAAACTCATAGAGTTGTCATATATTTGTCGACAGACACTATTTCCTCAAGGCTTCACTTGATGTCAGCTTAGACCTAGAAAATGGATCAATTTGGATATCCATAGTCTATATAAGGTAATCAATCAAACTCTTACTACACATCCACTTCACAGTTTTCAGCAACAGCCGGTCGCAAATTGTCTTAAATTGGTTTGTATGAGCTGGATTCCATAAATATCAAAGTAGCTTAGTTTAATTGGCAACTGTATGCAAAATATCACTTCGATATTTGGATATTTAAACACCCATTCACTCAACCCACATTATACACACAAATTCAACAATTAATAAATGGGTCTTGAGATTTCATAAATTTCAAATGAGCAATTGATATACCTGAAACGGATTCTTGGAGTTGGAAGAGAGAACCTCTCCAATGGTGATCCTGAACCAGACTCTGAACTGTGGCCACTGGATGTCCTCCGAATGAGGTCAGCAACACCTTTCACGATGTTCATGCTTCACCGCCAATACTTATGGGAAAAAAATTATCAAGATTTCAAAAGCCAACAATCAATACATGAAAGGTCATTCCAGCCCATCTTTTAACAGAGCTCAACTTCCTGTGTCCATTGAATGCAAAGCCACTGTTAGGTTGGCATAGGTAGCCACCACTTCAATAAGTAAGCACAGTTAAAATGAAGCACTTTACAATATAGTTTAATTAAATGAATGAAAAAGAACAGTATAAATATCACGCGAAGCATAAACCATCAGCGCTTATATTATCAAGGAATACAGATAATTCTAACAATGGGTAACCAAAATCTATCAAATATAAATAAACAATGAATTGATCATTTTTGCGAACTAAAATCTAGAATATCCGTAACATTTAATTCAAAATTTAGAATGAATAAAATCCGTGCCCAAAATTTATCAAAAGTACAACATCATAAGTTGATCATTTCTAGGCATTGAAATCCAAATAGTAACACAAAATACGAAGACGTTCAATATCAATAAGAACCGTAACAATCCAACAGAAACCAATACAAACACACACACATACGCATATATGTACATGTGGAACAATGACTGGATAATCTTTATACGATTTGAACTCGTAAATTGATAAAATTTAATTCGGCCGATAAAAATTAAAAATCGAATGATACGTATATATATATATATAGCTAAATTTATAAATGTAAGTAACGTATATTGGTCGTCGGAGGTCAATGATCTAAAAGCCTAGCGATTAAATGAAATCGATATTATATGTATGATAGTTATGAGTACCTTCTGAAATCGAAAGACTCGATCGCCCCAAAGAATGTCTAGGGTTTTTGTTATGCAAGATCTGAAACTCTAGATTTTCTTTGAACTTGGAAGCTCCAATGGCATCGGCGACAAATCGGTAAGAGGAGAGAGAAAGAGACAATGAGACCGAGGTACAGGAGAATATTTATGTCGCAAATAGATCCGCGAAAGTTTGCTTAATATCCAATTATCCAAATGTGCCTTTGCTTTGACATAATAGAGTCGGTGGCCACCGGGTTGCGTGGGTTTTGTTGGGCTAAAAAGCATTAAGCACGTCGTCGTTTTATTTCCCAGACTTCAGATTCATTAGAGTGATTCTTCCACAAGCAGAGCCACAAATTTTTGCTCATGGCCGACGAACAAATCATTTTATTGGTTTTGCATTTCAAGTTCTATGTCACGTTTGGATGTTAAATTTTCGTAAGGGGGGGAAATTAAAAAGATAGGTAAATAAAGTAAAGTAAATACTTTTTTTTTTTAATTTAGTTGAGTTAGGAAATTAAAAATATAAATAAACATGCATACATCAAATAATATATTTTTTATTTGATTACTCATAAAAAAAAAATGAACATGTATATGTAACCTTATTTTTCTTAGTAAGAAGTAACCTTTTGCCGCCCGTGTTTAGGGTGATTTTTGCAGACACGTGCAGTTCAATGTATGGGGAGATGTAAATTTGACAAAATCTATTTAAATTGACATAAAAGTGATGATCATGCACTACATTATCTATTTGACTTCAATTTTAAATACTTTTTTGACTAATCTACTGTAACAAAATGACCATTATGACCCTTTTGCACTTTTGTCTCTCTTTTTTCACATTATGTATTCCATCATCAACCCACCAGCAACCACCATGCCCACCCCCACCTTCCACCACCCCGCTATCAACCCAAGACCTAAGGGCAGTACCAGAATTTTGTTATGGTATGCCAAAATTTAGAAACAAATTCTTACTTAAAGATATATATTTTTAATATGAATATTGTTATTATTTTTATACTTCAAGCTTTTTTTTACACTTTTGTTAGGTAAGGACGCACAAAAAAAAAAAGGGTAAGACCCACAGCGCACTATACAAAAATTTTTAAATTTTATTAAATTAGAATGTTAAAGAGGGATTTAAATTGGGGTGTCAATAGAATATGCCTTTGCTAGGACATTACATATGTATACATTATGTATATATACATGTGTGTTTGTCGTTGTAAGTCTATTTGGTGAAGCTTATTTTGTACTTTTTTTAAATTTAAAAAAAAATTAATTTTTTTACTTTTATAAACTAAGATGAGCATCAAAAAAAATTAACTTTTTGATTAAAAGCCAAAAAAAGTTGACAAAAAGTTGTACCAAATAGACTATATATATAATAGAAGGGTTTCGCAAATGTAAATTGCGGAATTACCATGGCACCCTTCCCGTTTGATGTATTTCCGCCACTAGCGGCCTCCACACACTATGCCCACTGCCACCAGCCACCACCATTATTTACCACCCACTATCCATGTATGTTATTCATATATGTCTGAGTTGGTACTTGGGAGTCTGGAATGAGATTAATGCTCGAGATTGACGTATGATACCTCTGGTATGAAATAACCCAATTTTAGCCAAACATAGCCCAACTTGAGGTACACATTCAGGTTAGGCATTACAATGGATACCTTAAGTTGTATATGGCAGCCTATTGTTTCTTACCACTTACCTTTAGAGGGAGAAAAAAAACAATTCAAGCCTATCTAATCGAAGCTTGTAAAAAATAAAATTTTATAAGCCCCAAAAGGGAAATGAAATAGCCACTAAAGCTGAGTAAAGATTGCAAATTTTCCACTTAACGTAAAATTGAAGGCTTGAAGCCTAGAGATCAAAACGACTTCTTGTGCATGGCTAAAAAATATATCCCTTTTCACAAAGAAGAGGACAGAGAGGTGCTTATGAAGGATTTTTCCTTTTTTTTTTGGGTCTGTAGTCACTTCAGTCGTACTCGTCGTTTCTCGAAAGTATCTTTTTTCTGGGAACATGGTCAACCAGAAATTATTATGTTCGCGATTCTTCATCCACCGATGCAGAAAATGCTCCAGTTTTCCATTCTCATATGAGGCCGGAAAGTTTAGGTCGGCAGGGTTGCGGAAATTATGGTTCATATAAAGTTGCGTTTTACGTTCGCAACATCAACATAAGAAAAGGCGACTCCATTTGTTACGGGGATGCGTTGGGCTGTGTTTTAAGTTGGGTTGTGGTATGAAGCAGGCCCAAACACATTACTTTTTTTTTTTTTTAATCAAACCCAAACACATTACGTAAAGCTGGATATCCAGTATAGATATAATTTACAACTCAAAGCAATTTTCAGACAAGAATTACATAGATCATCAAGAACCCCACCCCCCCCCCCCCCCCCCCCCCCCCCCCCCCCCCCCCCCCCCCAAAAAAAAAAAAAAAAAAAAAAAAGGTAACTGTTAGGCATTGTGGACCTAAAATCCAATTGATTTGTAGCAAAGGTAACTTTAAAATCTAATGTCTTTAAGTAATGAGATAATTTTTGTGTCTGTCCATAATCTTTCTTCACATGGCAATGTATGCAGAACCTCTCTCACTCAAATATAATTAATCAAACCAAACTTTCAAACTTTGGCATTATAAAAGAGTAGTTGCTCGTCCATTAGGGTGTACATGAGTCCGGTTGGGTCGGTTCCTTGCTATACCTAGAACCGATTCGACCTTGATCGGTTTTAAAATTTGGGGCCCAGAACCAAATCGATCTTTCTAGGGAACCGAACTGAACCAACCCGAGCCTCGGGGTCGTTCTGGTCGGGTCCACTTTTATTGTTCAAAACATGTTTTTTTATTAAAAAAACAAAAATAATATTAATCTTGTATCCTAATTTTTTAAAAATAATAATAAAACAATATACAAACATAAATTAATAATAATTAAGTTTAAATAACCATGATTTAAAGGCATATATAGAGTATACGTAATCTTTTTTTATAAATATAAGATCGGGTCTCAATTTGGTTCTTGAGTTGGGTCGGTTTGGTTCGGTTCTTTAGTCAATTCAGGTCCAGAAAATGTGAACCCGAGAACCGAACAGAAATTATTGGGTTGGCTTTTTTTAAACCCAGAATCGAACTAAATACTTTATAGATCCAAACCAAATTGACTAAGAGAGGTTAAGTTAGTTCAGTTCTCGAGTTTTTTTAATTCTTTTGTGTACCCTTAGTTCCCAACATGAGAGAGAAATGCTCACTTGCTCTGCATAATTATTAACATATACAAACATAACATATATGTATGTGTGTATATAGGAGAATTGACGCCCCTATCAAGAAAAATGTGGCCGTTAGGAAATGAGGATGGGCAACCAATGTTAGTTGACAATAGAGAAACCCTTCTGGGGTTGGAAGGTTGTAGTTGTTCTAGGTAGCTCAAATTAACTTCCAAATGCAACCTGTCTATATAATAGCATAATGTTCAACTTGCAATATTTTTAGTCTCAAAATTTGATATAATATATGTAATCAGTGGGAGGAATCACATGTCCCCGTGATTTATAATGAATTATCCTTAGCAGCTACTTCCTAGCCACTAGTTAATTAATAGAGGTTTTTATAATCAATCCATCGAGGCCGTACTCGTATCGTGCTAAAATAAAACAAATACTTCATTAAAAAAATAAAGTGACACATAAATGAACAATGAAAACAAGTAAAAATCAAATTTATTAACACATTAAAACTCCTACCTTCTTTCCGTCCCGCTATGTTGACCTCACCTCCCGTACCGTCCCACCTCACCTCTTTTATGATAGTGATTTTTTTAAACATCATAGGCAAAGGAAGGGATAAAATCACAAAAAAAAAAAAAAAAAAACACAATATTCTTATTTTGCTATGATATGTATATATGAAAATTATATATATATATATATATATATAAACGAGATGAATTTGAGGTAGAGGCGGATTATTAGACTTTGTCTCTAAACCTGATCTTACCAGTATGGTATCACCCTATATCCGTTCTAATAAGGACGGATTGGGACAAGAACCCAATTTGTCGTTGTCATATCCTGTAACTCAAACTAAGCAGATTTAGGGTACATAATCGACTAGTAGCAAAGCTACCTAAGCCCGCATTACATAAACCTGCTGAACACTTGTGCATAATCATTTAAAATGATACATAATTGCTGAAGTAGGATTTTTTATAGTTGAAAACATGACTTGTGTCATACATGACAGAATTGTGCCTAATTCAAAACATAAACATACATATGGGCCCATTCGAAGCCGTCACAGTTATATAATTTATAATATTACAAAACGTTAGGGCCTTGCTCAAATACACATAACATAACATAACATAGGCCAGTAGGTCATAGCTCAAAATTTACATATGGCTTCCTCTTAGAGTTTTTCAGATTAGCTACCTAAAAATATTTGAGAAAATATAAGCTAATACTTAGTGAATAACAATGATATATGAGCATAAAAATACCATGGATTAGCATTTATATCTAGTGTACTGACATAGATAAACATTTATGCATATAAAGTATGAACTTGAAAATGTAAAAGTATAGCCTTGAAATTATAAATAGCATGAGTATCATATTGAAACATTCTATCGTTTCAAAATATAATATCATAGAAGAGAGATGCATTGTATTTTTTTTTTTGTGATAAAGCATAGCATAACTTGTCATAAGCATTTCAACATATCTTAATTCTTGTTCTAAAAGTATAAGTGTGCTATAACACAATATATAAACTAGGCTCCATAGTAACCCTCACGCATAGGCTCTTTAAGCCAAGTGACGTCTTCTAACATATCGATAGTTTATTTCACATTTCCTACCGTAAGATTATCGGACGAGTTTAAGGTTTTATCACGAAAAGACCTCGAGTTGGCACCATACATTGAAAATATTGCATCTTTTTCATGTAAACATTCTAGTTCATGAGTTTCAATTCATAACATAAATATATATTGCATATATTTTAAGGTATGACGTTTATAATTGTACATAAACATTGATGCATTGAAAATATATGAAAAATATTATATGAAATGTAACTTTACTTAAAACATTTATAAAGTAATATGGTTTTATTCATGGCATATTGTTACTCACCTCTATTATTGAGGATTGGTATTAAACAATAGTGTTTCTACACATAGAGTACATAGAAATATCAAACATAAGACCCCAATACAAAGTAAGAATCATAAAAGTTGAAGTTTAAAACATTGATCCCTCAACACCAGTTCATTCAATGCATCTCATTCTTATTATAAAAATTAGATTACATTCTAGGTCAATTTCACTTAAAAATAGGCGTAAAAACCTTTAATTTGATTAGTTATGGGTTGAAAATATATTTTGGCTGAAGAAGTTATGTCCCATGAAAAATGGATTAAAATTCTGAAGAACAATGTTGTTGACGAAAATTTTGGGTCAACTTTAAAATTTAATATTTTCCAATCTATAAAGAATTAAAGTACAAACTTTATATGAGTACAAAGGTCTATGAGTTTACTTTTCAATACTTCAAACGGTGCATCAATCCACCAGCAAACAAGGCTCTGACCGTTGGAACGACCTCACAGCCATTGGAACGATAGGCAAAAATGAAAAGTGCAAGTCTCTGACCATTCCAATGGCCAAAGCACTTGCACACAGCTATTTTTTTTGGGGGGGGAGGGGGAGGGGTTCTCCAAGCCTAGATTTCCAAATCTAAATCACCCCAAACTCTACCAATGCTTTTAGGATTCAAAGATTGACTTAATAAAACTATAATATTTTAAAATGAAGCTAAATAAACAAGTAAATCAAAGGGATGTAGGGTTTAAATCTCTAAACCCAACATGCATAAATTTTAGGGTTTTTAACCCCAACTCTCAATCCATCTATGAAAATTTATAAACTCTCAAAATCTAACTAATTTGGACCTAAAGAAGTTATCCAATATAACTATAGCATGTTCTCATACGTACACATCTAAGTGTTAGAGTTTATACCTTTGTCTCCCAAGCTCTTCAAGCTCCAACAATGGTGATCTCCTTGTGGGGATTGAGTTTTCCAAACTTCAATCTTCTCTTAGTTTTCTTCGTCTTGATCTTCTTCTTTCACTTTTCTTCTTCCTCTCCTTCTTCTTCTACTGTAGGTATGTGTGTGTATTATAGGTGTGTGTAATTAAGAGATACACATAATAATTAATTCCATGTGTCTCACACTAGGAGCATATGTTACAACATGTATTACCATTGGTTATCTTGACCCAAAAACACATTCAAATAATATAATATTTAAAAAAATTCATATTAATTCAGTTAATAAAGGTTCGAAATATTTCAGTTGCGTTGTTTTGCCAATGCAGTGTGTTGTTAAGGCTACTTAATGGGTTCAGTGCACAAAGCTTTCGACTTTAGCCACTGTGTGTTTGGCGAGGGTAGCATTATTTTAAATTCAAAAAGTAAGGATCGGACATTTCACTTGAGGTGCCTAGGTTCGATTCCTATTGCCACACTTGCTAGCAATCCTTTTTGGTAGGCAATCTAGACTTGTCCAGATCTTGGATTGGAATAACTTTCGTTCACCCTTAATTTTTTTGTACCAAAAAAAAATACAAATAGTAACAAGCAAACAAACCAGCAAAAAAAATTCCATTTTTTAAGAGCATCGTGCCATTGTTTCTCCCCCTCTTACAATTAGGTGAATTACGAGTACACTCACCAAACCCACTTAACAAAACTAAAAATTATTATTTTGTGAAAAAAAAAAGAGAAATGACGTGCTACTCTTCAACCACTGAATACTTTAGCTAATGTTGGATTTGGTTTGGCGGGGATAATAGACACTGGCAGAGGACAAATAAACTTTTATTAAAAACGAATTAAAAAAAAAGCCAAATAAAGCCAAATAGTGATGTCAAACAAAAAAATGTGGTTTTCTTTGTTACAGTCCCATGTGATAGGGTCATGGTCCTTTTTCCAGCAGCAATCTCATTATATTATATGTTCGTATCTAAAAAATCTCATTACGAGTCATAGATTTGAGCTAGCTAGAATAATCGACATGATCCAACAAATTAAGATGATCCCATTTTGCTCCAGTGGTGTAAAAGAAAAAGGAAAAAAAAAAAACTAAAATGCAGCCGTAAATTGATTGTCTTTTTAAATTATTTAAATAATAATAATAATAATAATAATAATAATAATAATAATAAAAGGGACTTACATTTTTCAAGTGCATTGCACTGCCACATAAACCATAATCTACTAGACTGGATGAACAACCTTCTCTGGAAAGAAATACTGAAAAGCTATATATTATTCGAAACGGAACAAGTTGCTTACTAACTTTAGTAAGAAATTAAAAGATCACTTTGGTAAGCAAAATTGGATTATATTATATAGGCATAGTTGCTTACAAGAATGGTCATATGCAACACTAGCTCAATCAGTCTTTGTTGTTTTCTGTATTTATATTTTCAGTTCGAGAACATTGCTCAATGGGACTGCCGTGATGTAAAACTTTATCCTATGTATTGATTACTTAAATTATGTTTGGATCAAAGATTTGGTGTTGAAAAAGAGAAAAAAAAAAAGTGATAGAAAAGAGAACTAAATTTTTTTTTCATTTTGTTTTATTTTCTATCACAAATTTTTTTCTTTGTTTTTTCTTTTCATAAATTCAAGTTTCAAATACAACCTTAATCTAGTATTGATTTAGATAAAATGAAAAAAAAGAGAAAATTTAGAATTGGATTTGAGACCTTTCAACCATTTCCATCCAACAATGGGATTCCCTACCAAAAATAAAAAAATAAAAAAAATCCAACAATGGGATTCCCAACGTCGCAAGAGAGTTTGATTTGGTCAGGTAATCTCAGAAAGCCCACCTAGTATTTATATATTAAGACTGAGGAGCCACTTTGGTGGGGCTTTATGATTATATTTATTAGCCCCAATTTAAATTTAAGGTACTTGAAAAACAATAGTTCATTTTTATTGGCAACTTTAGCTACAAACAAGTCTAGTCAAGATGGTTAGTAAGTTATTTAATCTTTGTTTGAAAATTTTAATGGGATTTAAAATGTGTTCAAACTTGAACACATTTTAACTTTCGAATAGATTTCAAACAAGCTTAATTGAGTCGATTAAAGTAGGTTAATTTTTTTAGTGCATATAAGTTTATCGAGTTGATTCGAGCTCAGAAAATTAATGAGTGTTAAAATGCATTCAAACTTAATTTGTTTACATTAGAGCATCTCCAAAACCCTCTCTAAAGTGTCTCTCTTGGTAATTTTAGAGAGCCAAACCTAAAAAATGGTCCTCCAACCGGCTCTTTACATGACTTTATATTTTAGAGAGTTTCATTTTGGCTCTTCAATTGTAGAGAGCTAAAAGTGGCTCTCTAAATTTTAATTCACAAATCTCTGACTATCTCTTTTCTTTTATTTGTTATTTTATTGGGGTGAATGTTAGAAAATAAATAATTCATGAGGTAACTAGTTAAAATAGAAAGTATTATTAGAGCATTTTTTAAAAAAATTACTAGCTAAAATAAAAAATAAAGTTTTTAAGTATGTTTTGATTAACTATTTTAAAGAGTAGCCTTGTAAATGCTCTTACTAGTTAATGTCGAATGCCTCTTATTAGCTGACTGATCAGCAAACCTAATTAATTTAGGTATGAAAAAATTTTGTTTGAAAATTTTGTTTGGTTTAGCTTTTTTTTCTTCCTGCTTTTTAGTTTTTAACTTAGTTTATTAGTTAAAAAGTTGGACAACTAAACTAAAAATCCAAAATAACGTAGAAAATTAAATTGCAATTGCAAAAATGGCAAAAATGAAAAAATTTAGCTAAAAAAAAAAAAAATGATCCAAACAAGTGATAACGAAGCTCCATTGACTTGAGCACACTAAAATATGGTTTATACGTTCTAGCATTTGGCAACAATTTTTTTACTAGATTTTTTCATCTAAAACTCAAAATTATATTTTTATATCGACTTTTAGAGGGTGCTTTTGACTTGTCCCCTAAAAACACAAATTTGTTTTCTTCTTCTTTTTTTTTTTTTGTGTTGTATGGTAAAAATGACAAAAGCACCCTAAAATTTCATAAAAGAAATAAATTTTCTTATTAAAAACATTAGATAAGATGAAAAAAAAAGCGGCTTATAGGTTCATATGGGTCACGATGATGCCATGTACGAGTTTAAAAAAGTATTCGGTCGAAGTTAATAAATAAATATTAAAAAAAACTGTTTAAAAAAGTTGTTGCCTGACACAGTAATATTTGTTTTTTGGTCTGTGTGGCTACATAGGTAGAGATTTGAGAATCTTCATAGGCCAAACTAATCCAATATGCTAGTGACTTGAGAAACCATCCAACCACATATTGGTTTAATACATTGTACAATGTTTACCCATTTGATTTGACTCTTTAAAGATGGGTCATTGTACAACTAGTAGTCAACCACCGTTACATTAATTTTTTAATTTCTTTGACAATGACAGAGTCTTTCTTTGGTTCAAAGATTATAGACAATCTTACCTGTGGCGCATTCTCATGTAGTACTCATCAATAATCCTTCCTTTAATTGATGTTTGTTATTACATATTTAAGTATCCATTCATCTTTTCAATGTTTTGGAGCTTTTGGTAAAGAATAATAGGATGATTCCACTTGAAAAAGTTCACTAACAAAAGTCTATGAAAATTAGTTGCACATTGTACGTCCACCAATAAAAACTTTATGGTTTAGGAGTTGTGTAATGTTACTATTTATATAAATTATATAAATTTTATACGATTATATGAATGATCGTTGAACACAAAAGATGCAAGAATATGAGACCTCATTGTTGGTCACAATGGACTGGATAGAAATTGTGTTTGAAGTTCGGCTTGGTTAGAATATATATAAAATAATATATATTTTATATTTTATATATTTAGATTTTATATTATTCATTATTATTTTTTTAAAAAAATATTTATTAATATTTTTAACTTAAATGGCCGAGTTTGGGAGTCTAATTTTTATTTTGGACGATCTTGAAATTTGATTTTAGGCCTACTAGAAGTTTTTTCTTAATATAGGCGCCGCTCAAACAATGTTCACCCTTAGGCTAAATAATAACTCGGTGAAATAACCCAAATGAATGTGACCGAGTTATCTCACCAAACAAGGATGACTCATTTGTACGTGAGAAGATGAGAAGGGGCACGTAGTCCTATTAACTTATTGTAAAATGGACCAAAAGGAGAGAAATAGTAGTTTTATAAAATAATATCTTGGTGAGTTGTTTTGGGTTTCTTTTTATTTATACTACTGTAAAAAGTTAACATTTGACGCGTTGGTGAGGAATGTATAATGCTATTTAATTTTTTAAAATTATTTTAAAAAGTTTAATAAATTACTAATGTTGTACACTTTTTATTTGACTCACAAAGACAAAATAGTAAAGTACTAATGTAGATTTCATAACCACCCACTACTTAATTTCTATTTTTTCTCTATACTTGCACATATTGATCTCACCCATGTAGTGATCCTTATTTTTTCTCTACACTTGCACAAACTGATCTCACCACGTAGTGAGAGCACCCTTTTAGTTTGGAGGAAACAAAACACAGCGAGGGCAATCTTATTATAATTTCAAATTCTAAACTTATTTAAACAAACCATATAAATTAACAAATCTTTGAAGTATTTATTAACATAAATTAATCAACACTTCTAGAGATGGTGGTGGTGGAAGTTCCGCGGAAAATCTTAGCAAGCTCTCATAATATCTCCAACTTCTTCACAAGATTGTACTCAGCTTTGTATTTTAGTACTTCCATATAAGCAAAATTATAGTTCTGCCGATACCCAAGTTCAATAGTATTCATAACCCGTTGCTTGCTGAGATTTTGAGTTCGAACCCAGAAATGAATCAAGTTGTATCTAATGTGATTATTGAATTCGTATTTAATGTGATTATGTTGTGAGATGAGATGTGATTATTTCAAATATCAAAGTATTATCTGTCACACATACATCTATATTTATCCTTTTATTTGCAATTTTGCACAATAAATTCTAGGTATTTATGTAAGAACCCATTTGATAAGGTCTGCATGCCCCCCAATGACAAGTCGTACATGCATCACCAACATGAGCCACGTGTCACTAAATGATACTATGATAAGTATGCTATGCAAGTCGTTGTCATGAAATTAACCCATTCTCATTGGCTTGAGCTTAACGCAAAGTGCTGGGACTGAAGTTTTTTTAATCAAATTTTGCTTTCTCTTTTGAAGAAAAAACAGGAATTGAGATCTATTCCATCTTTCTTTAATACAAAATGCCTTTCTTCAAAAGCCACTCACTTCATCTGCAAGTGGTAAGAGTTTTAAAGCTAGGAAATCCACCAATGAACAACTAAACAAATGTGCTCCACTTATTAGGGTCACTTTTCTCAATTGTGATTGGAACAATAGAAACATCTATTTGCACTAAAGTTGAATTATTAAAATGAAACTTTACTTATGGTTCTTTAAGGTGGATCCTTATTGGATAATTTTATACGGACAAAGATTTTCTATAGACTACAACAGAAAATTTCTTTTTTTAGAGACTCACTATATCAGTTGAACATATGGATGAACAAAGATACGACACGTATCCTGATAGCAAGAGATTCCTGTTGCATGGTCGACCTGAAATCTATTTTGTTTTTATCTTGATTTGCTCACTATTATCTTACAAGTACACCACATTTGCTTCTTAGTTTAATGGAAAATGAACAGTAATACAGTTCAGTAATTTGTATCGAGTCCATAAACCATCCAATAAAATTCAGTTTCTTTCAATTGAGGGCAGATTGATAGAGATTATTTGTATTGAAAAAAAATTGGTCATAGTTTAGTACTCAAGTTAGGTTATGTGTCGTAGTTTTGTTACTAAGGACAGCAAACAATTAATTCCATTAATGTCACCTCTGCTCAAATGGTGTTGTGCCCAATTAAAAATCATAATGAAATTTTCATGGAAATCAAAGAGATTTGGTGGCAAGTAATTGGATCTTTCATGGACATATCAAAATAGGATATGGGTTGAAAAAACTAACATAACTTTTATAAAAAGCCTTGCTAACTTGTGCCGAAGGTATCCGTAAGCGGTAGCGTAGTTGATTAGTAGGACGAGTTTTCACTGATTAGTTGTACCGTAATTAGAGGAGGATGGGGCTTGAGCGATAGCGTAGTTGGTTAATAGGACGAGTCTTCACTGACTGGTTGTATCGTAATTATAGGTGGGTGGGGTTCGAATTTTTATTCTGTAAGCCTTGACTCACTACCAGACGTGTTGTGGGGTTGATGTGTGTGATACCAATCAAAGAAGATCTTGTCTTATGATCAATCTTTTTTAATTAAAGCATGGTTTGTTTGATTATACAAAGTGTTACAACTAAATAAAAATTGTTTACAACGTGTTAAAACACTTTGTATAACTAAACAAAATATATTTAACATGTATTCATCTTCATAAGATTGTTGAATACTTGTGCAAACAAATTGCATCAAGAAGAAATTGGAGTATGATAGAAACCCAACCCCGACATAGAAAAAGAAAGAAGAAAAGAAGAGCCCATCATCCTATAGTGTTTGGTCATTTTAAGTCAAGATCCGAGCGTGCAATAATTGAGGACAAATAGAGAGAAAAGAAACAAGTGAGATATTTATGCCATGTTTGGATGTAAGAAATTTAGCTTCTCATTTCTTTATAACTTTACTTTTTCCATTTTTTTGGCCTTTCCTTTTACAAATCCAAAATTCATTGTCGTGAGGAGCATCACCAAGTTTATATTTGAAATAGAGAATGTCATGCTTGCAAGAACCACAGAAAATATTATCTGCATACCCATTTTTTGTAACAAAATAATAATTATTGCTTAATTGAGTATAGTTTTAGTTGGGGTTATTGAGGACTTGACAGCAAACCATAACAGTATACCTTCGAACCTCCCAAAGACTTGATAGCCTCTTCATACCACGGGATCAAGAAGGTCAGTCATCATTGATTAGTAATAGTAACAATATTATCTGGATACCCGTTTGTTATTAGATTTTTTTTTTTTTTTGAAAAAAAAATTGGGTTCGTTTAGAAGTGCTGTCAATTTTTGTTTTTTATTGTGTGTCATAGGTGTGTATTTTTATTTTTTGTTTTTTATAGTTTGGTGATGGCATTTGTAGGTTACTGTTCTGTTAATAGTACCAGGTCAATATTTTAAAAACAAAAAACACATTTATTTTAATATTTTTTTATTTTTTTTATTTTAAAAAAAACAGAAAACAAAAAACAAAAACCAAATGGAGTCTAAATAACTTCTCCTCTTAGGACATATTTTAAGTAAAAGTTGTCTTTTATACTAAGTGTTGAAAATTATATTTTTAATATTAAATGGTCCGTTTGGTAGGGGTTATTTCTAGTTTTTTTTAACTCGAGTTTTTTGGATTATACGTAAAAAAAAAAAAAAAAGTTAAAAATCGAGCCGATTAAACTTGAACACATTTTAACTTTTGAATAGATTTCAAGCGAGCTTAATTGAGCCGATTAAAGTAGATTGAATTTTTTAATGCATATAAGTTTATAGAGATGATTTTGAGCTCAAAAAATTAATGTGTGTTAAAATACATTCAAACTTAATTTGTTTACATTAGAGCATATATCCAAGATACTCTCTAAAATGTCTCTCTTAATAATTTTAGATAGCCAAACCTAAAAAATAATTCTCCAACCGACTCTTTATATGACTCTCTATTTTAGAGAGTTTCATTTTGATTTTCCAATTATAGAGAGCCAAAAGCGATTCTCTAAATTTTAATTCATAAATCTCTCTGACTATCTCTCTTCTTTTATTTGTTATTTTATTAGAGTGAATGTTAGAAAATGAATAATTCATGAGATGACTAGTTAAAATAGAGAGTATTGTTGGAGCATTTTTTTTTAAAAAATAACTAGCTAAAATAAAAAATAAAATTTTTAAGTATGTTTTAACTAACTATTTTACAGAGTATATAACCTTGAAAATGCTCTTACTAATTAATGTCGAATGCCTCTTATTAGCTGACTGATCAGCAAACCTAATTAATTTAGGTATGATCGATAGAGAATATAGATGTGGAAAACTCTAGCAAGTATTAGAATGTGGACTTGGGCTTCAAAATCCAATAGATTTCGATCATACACTATTATGACTTCCTGAATTTCTAATTAGCCCTTGGGTAGACAAATTACACTATTTTGTTTGGTTTAGCTTTTTTTTCTTCCTACTTTTTAGTTTTTAACTTAGTTTATTAGTTAAAATGTTGAACAACTAAACTAAAAATCCATAATAAGGTAGAAAATTAAATTGCAATTGAAAAAAATGACAAAAATGAAAAAATTTAGTTAAAAAATAAAATAAAAAAACTGAATCCAAACAAGTGATAACCAAGCTCCATGGACTTAGACACGCTAAAATATGGTTTATACGTTCTAGCACTTGGCAACAATTTTTTTACTAGATTTTTTCATCTAAAACTCAAAATTATATTTTTATATCGACTTTTAGAGGGTGCTTTTGACTTGTCCCCTAAAAACACAAATTTGTCTTCTTCTTTTTGGTGTTGTACTGTAAAAATGTCAAAAGCACCCTAAAAGTTCATAAAAAAGCGGCTTAAAGGCTCATATGGATCACGATGATGCTTATACAAGTTTTAAAAAGTAGTGTATCGAAGTTAATAATTAAATATTAAGAGAGTGTTTATACATGTTTATGACTTTTTTAAAATATGTTTGAGGAAGTGATTTAAAAAAATAATTTATGTTTAGTCATGATTTTTAAAAAAAATTATTTTTAAAGGTAATTTTTTTTTAAAAATAACTTATAATTTATAACTTATGAACCAATTGGACAAACACTTTCTTAAAAAAAAAAAAAAAAAAAAAAAAAAAACTGTTGAAAAAAATTGTTGCGCTTTAATATATTTTTTTGTCTGTGTGCCTACATGGCTGCATAGGTAAAGATCTGGGAATCTTCTTAGGCCAAACTAATCCAATATGCTAGTGACTTGAGAAACTATCCAACCACATATTGGTTTAATACATTGTACAATGATTACCCATTTGATTTGACTCTTTAAAAATGGGTCATTGTACAACTAGTAGTCCACCGCCATTACATTAATTTTTTAATTTCTTTGACAATGACAGAGTCTTGCTTCGGTTCAAAGATTATAGACAATCTTACCTGTGGCGCATTCTCATGTAGTACTCATCAATAATCCTTCCTCTAATTGAGGTTTGTTATTATATATTTATGTATCCATTCATCTTTTCAAAGTTTTGGACCTTTTGGTAAAGAATAATAGGATGATTCCACTTCAAAAAGTTCACTAACAAAAGGCGATGAAAATTAGTTGCACATTGTACGTCCACCGATAAAAACTTTATGGTTTAGGAGTTGTGTAATGTTACTATTCATATAAATTATATAAATTTTATACAATTATATAACTGATCGTTGGCCACAAAAGATGCAAGAATATAAGACCTCATTGTTGGTCACAATGGACTGGATAAGAATTGTGTTTGAAGTTCGGCTTGGTCCGAATATATATAAAATAATATATATTTTGATATTTTATATATTTAGATTTTATACTATTCAATATTATTTTTTTAAAAATATTTATTAATATTTTAGCTTAAATGGCCGAGTTTGGAAGTCTAGTTTTTATTTTGGACGGTCTTGAAATTTGATTTTAGGCCTACTAGAAATTTTTTTTTAATGTAGGCGCCGCTCGAACAATATTCACCCTTAGGCCAAATAATAACTTGGTGAAATAACCCCTATGAATGTGACCGAATTATCTCACCAAACAAGGATGACTCATTTGCATGTGAGAAGATAAGAAGGGGCAGGTAGTCCTATTAACTTATTGTAAAATGGACCAAAAGGAGGGAAATAGTAATTTTATAAAATAGTATCTTGGTGAGGAGTTATTTTGGGATTCATTTTATCTATACTATTATAAAAAGTTAACATTGGAACTTTGATGAGGGTATATAATGCTATTTGATTTTTTAAAATTGTCCTAAAAATTCAATAATTACTAATGTTGTACACATCTTATTTGACTCACAAGAACAAAACAATAAAGTACTAATGTTGATTTCATAACGGTCCACTATTCACTCTTTATTTTTTCTTTATACTTGCGCAAACTGATCTCACCCACGTAATGATTCGTATTTTTTCTCTACACTTGTACAAACTGATCTCACTCAGGTAATGGGGGCACCCTTTTAGTTTGGAAAAAAAGAAACACAACGAGGCTAATCTCATTATAAGTTTAAATTCTAAACTTATTTAAACGAACCATATAAATTAACAAATCTTTGAAGTATTTGTTAACATAAATTAATCAACACTTCTAGAGATGGTGGTGGTGGAAGTTCTGCGGAAAATCTTAGCAAGCTCTCATTATATCTCCAACTTCTTCACAAGATTGTAATCAGCTTTGTATTTTAGTACTTCCATATAAGCAAATTTATAGTTCTGCCGATACCCAAGTTCAATAGTATTCATAATTAGTTGCTTGCTGAGATTTTGAGTTCGAACCCAGAAATGAATCAAGTTGTATCTAATGTGATTATTGAATTCGTATTTAATGTGATTATGTTGTGAGATGAGATGTGATTATTTCAAATATTAGTGTATTATCTGTTACACATACATCTATATTTATCCTTTTATTTGCAATTTTGCACAATAAAATCTAGGTATTTATGTAAGAACCCATTTGATAAGGTCTGCATGCCCCCCAATGACACGTCGTACATGCATCACCAACATGTGCCACGTGTCACTAGATGATACTATGATAAGTAGCCTATGGAAGTCGTTGTCATGAAATTAACCCATTCTCATTGGCTTGAGCTTAACGCAAAGTGCTGGGACTAATGTTTTTTTAATCAAATTTTGCTTTCTCTTTCGAAGAAAAAACAGGAATTGAGATCTATTCCATCTTTCTTTAATACAAAATGCCTTTCTTCAAAAGCCACTCACTTCATCTCCAAGTGGTGAGAGTTTTAAAGCTAGGAAATCCACCAATGAACAACTAAAGCTCTTCCATTTTTCAGTGTGCATAGCACTGCGCACATAAACCATGACAAATGTGCCCCACTTATTAGGGTCACTTTTCTCAATTGTGATTGGAACAATAGAAACATCTATTTGCACTAAAGTTGAATTATTAAAATGAAACTTTGCTTATGGTTCTTTAAGGTGGATCCTTATTGGATAATTTTATACGGACAAAGATTTTCTCTAGACTACAACAGAAAACTTTTTTTTAGAGACTCACTATATCAGTTGAACATATGGATGAACAAAAATACGACACGTATCCTGATAGCAAGAGATTTCTGTTGCATGGTCGACGTGAAATCTATTTTGTTTTTATCTTGATTTGCTCACTATTATCTTACAAGTACACCACATTTGCTTCTTAGTTTAATGGAAAATGAACAGTAATACAGTTCAGTAATTTGTATCGAGTCCATAAACCATCCAATAAGATTCAGTTTCTTTAATTGAGGGCAGATTGATAGAGATTAATTGTATTGAAAAAAAATTGGTCATAGTTTAGTACTCAAGTTAGGTTATGTGTCGTAGTTTTGTTACTAAGTACAGCAAACAACTAATTCCATTAATGTCACTTCTGTTCAAATGGTGTTGTGCCCAATTAAAAATCATAATGAAATTTTCATGGAAGTCAAAGAGATTTGGTGGCAAGTAATTGGATCTTTCATGGACATATCAAAATAGTATATGGGTTGAAAAAACTAACATAACTTTTATAAAAAGTCTTGCTAACTTGTGCCGAAGGTATCCATAAGCGATAGCGTAGTTGATTAGTAGGACAAGTTTTCACTGATTAGTTGCACTGTAATTAGAGGTGGGTGGAGTTTGAGTGACAGCGTAGTTGGTTAGTAGGACGAGTCTCCACTAACTGGTTGTATCGTAATTATAGGTGGGTGGGGTTCGAATTTTTGTCCTGTAAGTCTTGACTCACTGCCAGACGTGTTGTGGGGTTGATGCATGTGATACCAATTAAAGAAGATTTTGTCTTATGATCAATCTTTTTTAATTAAAACATGCTTTGCCTGATTATACAAAGTGTTATAACTAAATAAAAATTATTTTCAATGTGTTAAAATACTTTGTACAACTAAGCAAAATATGTTTACCATGTATTCACCTTCATAAGATTATTGAATATTTTGTGCAAACAAATTACATCATGAAGAAATTGGAGTATGATAGAAACCCAACCCCGAAATAGAAAAAGAAAGAAGAAAAGAAGAGCCCATCATCCTATAGTGTTTGGTCATTTTAAGTCAAGATCCGAGCGTGCAATAATTGAGAACAAATAGAGAGAAAAGAAGCAAGTAAGATCTTTTTGCCATGTTTGGATGTAAGAAATTTAGCTACTTATTTCTTTTTAACTTTACTTTTTCCATTTTTTTGTCTTTCCTTTTACAAATCCAAAATCCATCATCGTAAGGAACATCACCAAGTTTATATTTGAAATAGAGAATGTCATGCTTGCAAGAACCACAGAAAATATTATCTGCAAACCCATTTTTTGTAACAAAATAATAATTATTGCTTAATTGAGTATAGTTTTAGTTGGCGTTATTGAGGACTTTACAGCAAACAATAACAGTATACCTTCGAACCTGCCAAAGACTTGATAGCCTCTTGATCCCACTGGATCAAGAAGATCAGTCATCATTGATTAGTTATTATAACAATATTATCTGCCTACCCGTTTGTTACTAGATTTTTTCTTTTTTTTTTTTTTTGAGAAAAAAGCTTAGTAAGTCAGTTTTTTACTTTTTTTTATGCCAATTTTTCAGAAGAAAAAAAATTGGGTACCAAATAAGCAGTATTTCAGGCAAATTATGTATATACAGTACACATATAAGTCTTGGTTTATACGAGTCATGAGGAAGGTTTGAACTACATTAGTTATTACTAAAATACTTTGTATACAAATATATACACATATACTAAATATATATTTATACACAAAGTATTAGATTGTGAGTCTAAATGACTTCTCCTCTGAGGACATATTTTAAGTAAAATTTGTCTTTTATACAAAGTGTTAGAAATTATATTTTTAATATTAAATGATCTGTTTGGTAGGGCTTATTCCTAGTTTTTTTAGCTTGAGTTTTTTGGATTATAAGTATAAAAAAAAAAGTTAAAATTTTTTAACTTTTTACTTCTTTATTTTTACTTTTATAAAAGTAAAAAATTTAAAAAAATTTAATTTTTTTTTACTTATAAGCTAAATAAATAAAATTAAAAAAAACTGTACAGCCTATACTTTATACATCCAAACAAACTTTTCTTTTTAAGAACACATATGGCTATTAATTTGCCTTAGAATCACGCGTATTGGGTAAAGAGCGGCCGAATGGGGTTGGCATTTCGAACTCGGCCACAGGCTTCACAGCTAAGCCAACCCAACTGCAACCCACCAACCACCACCGTCATATGCCGTTAAAGTAGCGCCAAACCGGAGACAGGAGGACCATCTTCTGAACAAAATGCATGGGCTTTGACGGCATTTGACGGCATGTGACGGTGGGTATAATTACTATAGTCCTCAACTGTGGAAAAAAAAACAAATCAGTCGGCGGGTACTATTACTATTATTCAAATCATATTTTTAATAGTTAAATATTTTAATTTAAATTTAGGGGTGTTTAGATTTTTACTTAAAAAAAATAAGTTATAAGTTTAAACTAATTTTAAAAGTTATTTTTTTAATTAACTTTTTCAAACTTAAATTAATTTTAAAAAATTACTTTTTATTAAGAAGTTAAACACAGTTTTAAAGAGTCATAAGTTTAAACAATGAGCTGCTAAAAAATTACATCTAAACAGTCACTAAGTTTTTTGATTTCTTTAAATATTTAATTTCTTACTAAAAACAAAAAATAATTGAAAAAATATAAACTACATAAATAAGTTAATTTATAATATTTCCTGGGTTACATCCCTTTCTGACTTTTTAAACCTTCAAGACCCGCGGCTCTAGTGTTTGCTACGCTCCGCGGGGTGCAGAATGCGCATGCGATGTACTTTAAGGCGTGTCGAGACGGTGGCTGGTTAAAGCCCGACGTGTATTCGAGAGAGAAAAGGTGCGCATTCACGTAGGATGTGCCCGTTAGCCACTCCCGCTTATCTTTACCGCTTTCGTCCTCTCCAGTCTCCACGAGACAAAAATTATCATATCGTGCTTAAAACACGCACCTAAAACTGTTAACGCCCTCTCATTTGGTCTCAGTCTACACCACCGCCCTCTCTCTCTCTCTCTCTCTCTCTCTCGCTACAATACATAAATAAACATATTTGTTTATGTTATCTACGTCTGCACTTATATGTATCTGTAGAAGTGCCTTTCTAGTCTCTTCCGATCTCCAATAAGAGTTGAATCTACATTTGCGCATATACAAACTCAGTTCTGAGCTCGCATTCGAAAGCGCTTTGAGCTATCGAAGATTAATCAAAGTTCATGTATGTCAGTTGATGAAGAAGTTTCGAAGGTTTGACTGATTGAAAAACAGCTTCTGATCTCTGATTTTGAATTTTGGAGTTCATTGGAGGTTGAATTGGAGTGAGTTTTAAAGATTTGAATGTGTTGTTTATGATTTGAGTCCGATCAAGGAAAAGAAAAAATGTGTTCAAAGCTTCATTTCTCCGGCTCGATGATTTGCAGCAATTTGCCGCGATTGTACGGTCAACTAAGCTTTGATTTGTTGTTCTGTACGTGAGGTGGAAGTTGTTAATTTTGTTAGAGAGAGAAGGCCAGGAGTGGGAGAGAGAGAGAGAGAGAGGAAGGAGCAAAGCGTGCGGGTGTGATTGTTGTCGTCGTTCACGTGAGGCTTGCGAAAATGCCGCATCGAACGACTTACTTCTTTCCCAGGCAATTTCCGGACCGTGGATTTGATGCATCGTCAAAAGTGTTTCAAGATCACGAGAAGAAAATCTCGAAAGAGAGTTTTAATGGTGATAGCGACGGAAAAACGTCAAAGATCTCAAAGGAGGTCACAGTTGGTGGTAAGAGTACACCTGTATCGGATCGTTTCACGGGCGATAAGATTCACGGAAAGCAATTGGCTGCTTTTGTCAATTGGTTGGCGGAAAAGAAGGGAGACCGGTCGGGTCACGTGAAGTTAAGGTTGGACGGCGGCGATGACGATCACGAACACGAGCTCTTGCTTCCGCTGGAGCCTCCGGAGGCGGTTGTTGCCGGTGAAGTCCGGACGTCTGACCGGGAGGAATCGTTGCAGAGGTTGTCGAGTGGGACTAGGTATGGTGGTCCGCCGGAGGTGGTTGGTGCGGTCGGTAAAGAACGGGGATTTGATCGGCAGGTATCGTTGCAGAGGTTGTCAAGTGGGAGTAGTTATGGTGGCCCGCCGGTGACGCCGGAGGTGGTTGGTGGCGGAAAAGAACGGGGTTTTGACAGGCTGACATCTTTGCAGAGGTTGTCAAGTGGGAGTAGTTATGGTGGCCCGCCGGTGACGCCGGAGGTGGTTGGTGGCGGAAAAGAACGGGGTTTTGACAGGCTGACATCTTTGCAGAGGTTGTCGAGCGGGAGTAGTTATGCTGGGAGTCTGTTTTCGGGAACGACATTGGATGGAAATTTGTCGAGCGGTGTTAAGAACTCGAACGTCTCGATTACAAGGAAGGAGGAGGAGAAGGAGGAGGAGAGGAGAGATTTTTTGGCACAGAGGTCTCGCGAGAGCTATTATTTGCAGCTTACACTAGCTAAAAGGCTCACCGAGCAAGCATCGCTAGCTAGCGAACCCCTCTTTCAGCCAGAGTGTGGGGTGGAGGGTCTCAGTGTATCCCCCGATGCAGAAACTGTCTCGTATAGACTATGGGTACTCTCTGTCTCTCTCTCTCTCTCTGACACTATAGCAAACTCCTGCGCACTAAAAGATGCCAGCATTTCATGTGCTGAGGCGTCCTGGTGGTCGCGCCTAGTCTTACTAATAGCTATGTTCTCCTGTCCTTAACTTAGTTTGCGGGTTCATACTTTTGTTCGCTGGGATATTTCTTTGATTACTGTTGTATGGCGGCTTTTCTTAATTACCATCTCAACTTATGCTCTTTTTGGTTTTCCAAGTCATTGCCATTTTCATTTTCATACTCCTCAAGCCAATGATTTTTGGTTGCGGATGCTATGGATGAGTGTTAGTCTTCTTTCCTTTGGGACAAAAAAATATGACAATCAATCGATAATCGTAGCAACAACCAAAACAAAAACTTTCCTTCCTTTATCAAGGTTTAGCACTAGCAACAAGCTACGAGTGGGCTAGTGAAGAATGATGCTGATCTAGCTCATGGATAAAGCGCTTTTTAATTAAGTCCTAACCAAGATGCTTAAAGTTTGGCTTATGTGTTATGAGTTATGGAGTGTGATGTTTATCTCCATTTATCTTTTCTTTCCCCGGCCTACGGTTTTATGAATGATGGCTAATCAGGCTAATCAGTATAATCCCCTACTTTTCAGGTTAATGGATGCTTGTCGTATGCTGATAAGATTTCTGATGGATTCTATAACATTCTGGGAATGGATCCATATATGTGGTTGATGTGCAATGACTTGGAGGAAGGTAGACGACTACCATCTTTAGTGGCACTTAAAGCTGTTGAACCCAGTGATACATCAATGGAGGTTGTTCTTGTTGATAGAGTTGGGGACACACGTCTTAAGGAGCTAGAAGATAAAGCACAAGAACTATATTTTGCTTCTGAAAACACCTTGGTATTAGTGGAAAAGCTCAGCAAACTTGTTGCTATATATATGGGGTAGGTTTCAACATTCTTCTTAGCTTATTGATTGAGCCCTTGTCTCTTTCTTTGTAAAAGTGTTAAGTGTGTTGGAATTTAAGGGGCACTTTTCCAGTGGAGCAAGGTGATCTGCACATGCGCTGGAAATTGGTTAGCCAGAGATTAAGGGATTTTCAGAATTGCATTGTGCTTCCCATTGGCAGCCTGTCTACAGGACTCTGTAGGCATCGGGCTATTCTTTTCAAGGTAAGGACATACGCTGCCTATTTTTCAGTTACAAGAGAAAAAATGACCCACACTTCCCTTTCTCAAATTATTTTTGCAGCAGGATCCAGTTTGCACTTGGAGTATAACTTTCTATTCTTACACCCTTTATATCTTTCTGCTTGATTCACGATCCCATGAAACGGACAATTGGGTTACACACTCTTTCCAGACCAACAAGGCGTATCAATTTGGTCTAGTATACCAAATTTCTAGATAGTCAGAGATCAAGAGCTATATCATCCCTGAGCTCAATTTTCCTTGTATAATATAATTCAAATTTGGAGGACTATTTAGCTGTAGTAGCTCTAGATCTCCGAGTGGCTTGAACTTTATAGACCATGAAAATAAGAACAATTCATTTGTAAAATATGAATATCCAACCATCAGATTTGTAAAATGTAAATCAGACAAAAGTTATGCAACGGTGAGCTGCAAATTGATCCTGTCCAATAATTTTTCTTTCTTTTGTGTTGAAGTAAAAATCATCAAGTGATATAGACTGTAATGTTCATATGAGGTTATACTACAAAGAAAATTCTTGAGGCTCAAGCTAGGGTTAGCAACTATTAATCATTGCCATAGAAGCAGTGGAAGTGTTGTGAGATCCTATTGTTTACTGGATTAGAAAGGGACCCATGTTGAAGTTAAGCTTTGTGGTATTTAAAGGTACACAAGTTATACTTGTTTGGTGTAGTGGTACAATAGGACAGTGAGCATGTCATTCTAAATGTCAGAGTGGATAGGCACAGGCGGTAACTCATGAACTAAGAGGAAAATTTTACTCTTATAGAATTTTTATAGCAGGAACTTCATCTGATGTTGCAGTGTCATTTTGAAATTATGAGCCAAAGAGTGGGTGTTTTGGTTTGAAATGAAAGGACGGCAAACAGCCTCCTCATTTTGTATGAAAATTTTGGAGAAAAATTCTGTTTGTATAGTATCACTCTAAACAAATAGTTTACGCATTTGGACAGACATAGTTTGGTCTTTCTGAACAGATTAGTGGATTTTTGCTGGTTACATCAATTCATGATCATGAGGGACCCATTTAGATTGAAATAGTTTGGTAGTTTTTTCTCCCACTGTTTGGTTCTCAATCACCTTCTGTTCAGTTCTAAGTTTCTAACTATGTGACCAGGATAAAGAATTGTTAGCGTACCATAATTATGGGCTGTTCCAATATCTGACTCTTACATTTTCAATGCTTTAGGTACCTTCTATTTCAAAAGTTATACATTCTTGGAAGTGCGTATCATATATGATGTTAAGACATTGTTAGGTTATTCAGGACTCAGTGCCTTAAAACTACTAGGTTTTCTAAAAGCGTATAGGAGTATCCGGTAGATTGATATCACATGAAAATGCAACTGACTTAGAAGCATTAAGTGAAGCCTACAATTATTGAGTCAATGAGAGAATTCTCTCTGGTGTATGCTTCTTGTTCCCCCCGCCCTTCCCCTTTTTTTAAAATTTTCCCCGGCTTAGCCATGAAAGCTGTCATCAATGTATCAGATTGATCGCACAAATTGATCATCAGTTAGCTATGCTTTTTGTGTGGATATACGTGGGTGTATAGGCAGGCTTGCGGATGCTTGCTGGATAAATTTTTGTTTGTATGCATGCGCATATGCAAACTGCCTCTGATTATCCGAAGATGCAGACAGAAAGAGACCAGTAAACTAACAGGTGATGTCTTTCAATTGCAGAAATTGGCAGACTACATAGGTCTGCCATGCCGGATAGCTCGAGGATGCAAGTATTGTGTTGCAGACCATCGGTCTTCCTGTCTTGTCAAAATCGAGGATGACAGGAAGTTTCCTAGGTAATATATTTCATCCGTGCTTTTAGACTTCACGATTTCCTTCCTATTGTTTTTTTTCATTGTCCCAATGGTTTTTTTTTCCTTCTTTTTCTTTGATTCTCGTTTTTTTGGGCAAATTGTTTTAAGTACAATTAGTAGGGGTGATGTTTCTATTTGGTTTTGGTGTTGATATACAACTAGCATCGAAGTGCTGCACGTCACTTGTTTACAAAAGCCAAGTGTGATGTCATGTGAGTTGTGTGCTCAGCTTCTACCATAGATTTTGCTTCACATGTTTTGCTTCTAGTTTCATGAGGACATTAGAATCCTGGAGAAGTTGATTAAAGGATGATTACCTTCCTGGCAGTTGTTGCATTGGATAATCATGTCTTTTTTATGAGATGATACTGGGGCCTCAATTTTAGCATGCTTCCTTCATCAATGACAGTATAGATGAGGTCTTCAACATACAGTTTTTTATTATATATCTATCTTGTTTTTTATTCGTTTTTGTTTATAGAGACATACATTTCTTAACAGGGAATATGTAGTTGATCTAGTTGGAGAACCAGGAAACGTCCATGGTCCAGATTCCTCAATCAATGGAGGTGTACTTTCTTCGGTGCCTTCACCGTTTCAGATTTCTCATCTGGCAGAATTTCAACAAACTTGCATGGAAAATGCATCATATTGTCAAAACCTAAAATCCAAGCACACGTTTGCCACTCCTGAAAATCCTCTACATTCAGGTATGTCATATTTTGCATACCTTGGGGTTTGTCATTCAAATCCTTTCTGCATCAAGGGTTGCTTGCTGGATAAATCATTCAAGGTGAAGGTATAAAAGTACCTTGAGATGTTCAGATTGAGATAACTTAGTTTGCTGTAGGGAATAATGCATATTTGCTGCTGCAAAAGGGGGGAAAAAAGGGGTCTAATGTCATGCACAAAACCTCTTGCATTGCAAATCAGAAAACCTGATGTCCTTTGTATGTTTGACTTATGATATGGCATTTAAAATGCAACTGTGAGTATGTGACTCGAGGATCTCAACCAATGACTCCTACAGTCCTATGACTACAATGAACAGTTTGTTTTCTCCGTGCTGAGTTGTTGTTCCTTAGTGATGATGTTGGCCTATCTATGTAAATAAGCATATCTGAGGGTCTGCTATATTGGTGCAAACTATGTCAAATGCATATGCATTAATAAGTTCAAAAGCTTTTCTCTCTCTGTTTTGTGTTGATGCAAATTTACATATCATAGTCCATGAGGCTTTTGTGTTCCATGCTTGCAATTGAATTGGATTGGAAATACTGGAACACTGAAGTTGACTAGTCATGGATTAACTACAGAAAATTTGATTTGTTGTTTTGTTGCTCTCATGGCCATCTAAGGAAGCTTGTTGGAAACTCTTGCTATAGAGATGTTCGTTTTACCAATCAAACTCAGTTTTGAGCCTGAACTTTTGCAGACAGTGGAGAAGGTTATCCAATGGAGAATATTGGCTTGCTTAAAAATCCAAAAGAGGCCAAGTATTGTCCAAGTGGTCGAGTTTGTGGAGGAAGTGAATCACCTGAAGCTCTGGATGCTGATGCTGCTGAAATATCAAGAGATGAATATTCTAGACCTGGTAGAGACAAAGTACTCGTACAACACGCTCGGAAGAGAGAGGTTTTTGTATCTGGAAGTCCAATTATAAGCACTGCCGTCAGACCACTTAATGTAAACTTACCTGGTCGATCAGATCTCATGGAGGTCAAGAGTGAACTTAAGAAGCAAGTCATATTTCCTTCTGTTAACATCCCAAGATACTTGAACCTTGAGCCTTCTCTTGCAATGGATTGGCTTGAGATCTCATGGGATGAATTACATATCAAGGAGCGTGTTGGTGCTGGTACTACTACTAATTATCTATTTCCAGAAATGTTTTCTTCAAGGATGTATATAATACTTTGTCAGAAGCAATTGCGGGAAGTAAAATACCCTTTGTTCCCATTGCAGGTTCTTTTGGGACGGTGCATCGTGCTGAATGGCATGGATCGGTTAGTATTTTGTACCTTATGATTTCACCACTGATTACCTAATCCAGTACTGCAAGTATGATGCTATATTCGTGGTCTTATTGTGTTATAAAATTTGATGTATGCTAAATATTTTTAATTGGGTGATATTCTAGTTATGTTTATCCTCTATAAAACCCAATTTGTAACCTGAAATGCACTTCAATGGTTTTGAACTTCTGTTCAACTTTTGAGCCTACAACCCTCCACCCTCTGTTTCAGAGTAGAGATCATACTGCACAAATTTTAAAATGTGGAGTGATATTATATGAAAGACAAGCTTTATACATTTGGCACAATATGAAATCAACTGATAGAGTGATTGAACTGCTAATTGTTTTTGAGCAGTCGTTCCCAATTAATGAGTTTTTGATGTCAGGGAAGTTGCAGATCATTTTTGTTTCTTCTAAGTTCTAGCTGATTCTGCTGTGATCTCTCTTCTCTTTTATCCCACTGGTCTTTATTATTGCACTATATTCTACTCTTAAAGAAGAAAAATATATTGCCTGTTGCAGGATGTTGCAGTCAAGGTCCTAACTGTCCAGGATTTTCGTGATGATCAGTTGAAGGAGTTCTTGAGGGAGGTATGTATTTGGGAGATTGAATCAGTAAATTTCAGTACAATGTTTACTCCTTAGTTATGGCATTGGTCAATGCAAGCCTTGTTGGTTATATCCCAAGCCATTTATACTAATTTTTTTTTTTTTGGTGCAAAATTTTAATTTTACTTGTGTTAATTTTATTTGTGTGTTTCTTCTTCCTTCTCTGGGGTTGTAATTTTATGCTACAAAGACCCCTGACTCGCTCTCAACACCTCCCTTACCCCCCCCCCCCCCCCCCCCCCCCAACCAACCAAAAAAACCCAAAACCACCCCAATAAACCAACCCAAACTTCCTCATCCGTCCCTTTCTCTCCTCCTCCTCCTCCTCCCTCCTCTTCTTCCCATAAAAACCCCTGAAAATTTACAAAAGCAGGGGAATCTTTTTTTCTTTTTCTTTTTTCCATTATTTGCTTCATAAGACACTGTTCGAGAATCTGATTTGGTATTAGTTAGGTGGATTTGGATCCTTTCCGTTTCACAGTTGGTATGGAGATCTCCATTCCATCAATTGATGGATTAGATGAAACCATATCAGATATGTTTATCAATAGTACTCGTTTTACGTTAAAGTTTATTTTCTTATATATATCCAAAAACTCATTTATTTTCAATTAGATTCTAAGACAACTCATCCTAACCCGTCATTTTTATTTTAGTTGACATGTCAACTCCTCAACCAATGAAACGGAGATATCCATTCCAAACTATAGAATGGAGAGGATCCTAATCCTTAGTTAGGTCTATTGTCTTTGGCTATTCCTTGCAATTCAATTTTGCATTATGCTCTACGTGTCATTTTGTAGGTAGACAAACCTACATGTTTATATAGAAGGTCATACCCAGTGCATAAGTCTCCCACTTATAGTGAGGTCTGGGAGAGGTATTAGGTAGGAAGTATTGCCCCCACTTTTTTCTATGGAAAGGCTGGTTCCTTTGGACCTGTGCCACATCGCTAGGGCAGATAGCACTTGTGCATATATGACTGAATTAATCCTTTCGTCTTAGCGTTCAATTTGTTTATGTGGTTTCATGTAGTAGTATATTTTTTGAGCCATAAATTGGAGCCATTCATTTCCATAACATACCAGTGTTCATGCAGTGCTTATTTATGTACTTCTTAATGGCTGTAGCTTAAGTTGTAGTTGACATTTTTTTAGGTTGCGATAATGAAGCGAGTTCGTCATCCTAATGTGGTGCTCTTCATGGGTGCAGTTACACAACGCCCACATTTGTCAATAGTGACAGAATATCTTCCAAGGTAAGCCATTTCTTGGTTCCTGAAGGGAAATGTAATGTCCCACAGCCTTAATGGCTATACCACTGCCCTCCCTCTCACATAGGTTGGTCCTGCAATGATAAGAGGGGACTGGTGCAGCCATATGCCTGTGGATTCAGTGATTTCGTTCCTGAATTATTATTCAAACAACTTCTATCTCGTGCAAGTAATGGTAGGCTAACCTCCACAATTCCTGAGTTTTGTTGAGCAGGGGTAGTCTATACCGCCTCATACATAGGCCAGCTTCTGGGGAAACAATGGACCAAAGGAGGCGGTTACGCATGGCTCTGGATGTGGTTTGTACTGATTTATGGTTGTTAACCTTTTCTGTTGTTAACACGTGCTGTTGTATTAATTTATGATATGTACTGGATGCAGGCCAAGGGTATCAATTATCTTCATTGTCTTAACCCTCCTGTAGTTCATTGGGATCTTAAATCTCCAAATTTGTTGGTTGATAGAAATTGGACTGTGAAGGTACATTATAAACCTAATTATCTTTTCCCATTTCTACCCAAAACTGTCACAAACTGAAAACATCATCGCATACATGTTGCTTAGGTATGTGATTTTGGGTTGTCCAGATTCAAAGCAAACACTTTCATATCATCAAAATCAGTTGCAGGAACAGTAAGTCTCTCTCTCTCTCGTGTTTACAGTATAAAAACAAATCCAGCAAAGCAATTGTTCTTAAGCTAGTTCACTTGTGGAATGTTAAGCTGTCTCACAAGCTAATTGCCTTTGTTTACCGACATGCAAGCCAAGATTTTGTGGACATATTTCTCACTAGGATCAAGAAGAAGTTGCTGCTTTTTCTTTATTGTTCATTGTTTTTCCCCTTTTTTAACCACCCCCTATAATCAATAGTGGGCTCCCTCTCTATCCTTGATAGAAAGACATTTTTATCAATATCTTGCAGGTTGAGAATATTCTTCGCAGTGCACCAATCAGCATGTAACTCTCTTGCTTTTCATTTCAGCCTGAGTGGATGGCCCCCGAATTCCTTCGAGGAGAGCCCTCAAATGAGAAGTCCGATGTCTACAGTTTTGGAGTGATTTTGTGGGAGCTCATTACCATGCAACAGCCTTGGAACGGACTTACCCCTGCCCAGGTATATTCTAGTGAACATTGTGATAGATGTTGACTTTATCGCTGCTTCTTTATTTCATGTTCATCATTTTGTTCTTCTTCCAATCATCACCACCGTCGTCATCGCTCCACTGACACAATTCTTTTGACATGCAATGCACATTGAAGTGCTATATTTTCTTGGTTGACATGTTGCAAACTTTCAGGTTGTTGGGGCTGTCGCTTTCCAGCATAGGAGGCTTTCTATCCCACAGAATACCTCCCCACTATTGGCTTCCCTCATGGAATCTTGCTGGGCAGAGTAAGAATATTCCCTGCTTTGTAATACTTAAAAAAATAACATAACAAGTAACAAAAAGGGCATTGTTAGCATACTCTAAAACTCGCATGTAATATGAAGCAGAGAAGTAATCGATAATTACTCACCTCTACATATGAATGTAAGGAAAAAAGGATCTAGCAGATTTAGGCACGAGGGGTCCATCATCATCAGTTTTACGGGGTATTAAACTTCAGTTGTGACTGGCTTTGTGATCACTAATTATTTTCATGCACTCACTTTAGGCAATATTGGCTATTTAATGGCCGTTTCCCAGAACTTAGGTTTTCCCAATTTATCACAATTGACTTGCATAAGGTAGGGCCATAAAGATTCTTGTGTTCTTGAGTATGAGCTGTAGGACTTTCACAAGTTGGGCTTTTGATTATGTAGACATCATTATTATGAGGAATGAGCGACTTATGGAATTTTTCCTTGCCCGTGCTGCTTTATGGATTTCTTGGATCCTTCAGACACCCTGAGAAGTAATTATTTTGGCATAATTTAGGTCACCAGATTCCAATTATTACATTGTTAAAACTTCTTCGCAACTTTTTTGTAGTCTAAAGTGCGAGCTGAGATTTTTAAAAAATTTCAATTTTTTTCTGTATCTGTTGCATTCTTTTTGTTATTGTATCACATTGGGTCATATTCGTATAATTATAAATATCGCTCGTCTTGTCCACTGTCTGATGTCCTATTTCTCTTGACAGTGACCCTGCCGAGCGCCCTTCATTTGCTAGTATTGTTGAAACATTAAAGAAGTTACTAAAGTCTCCGCTGCAGTTAATACAGTTGGGAAAAACATAAGAGAGTGTTCCAGGGATATATGCTGTGAAAGCTTTTGAAAACCCTCGGATGATTTGGAGATCTAATTGATACTTACAAGAGAAAGCTGGTCCTAGTTTCTTAAAACTGACCCGAACCTTGATCTGGTTCGGAGCAACAACTGCAGATATTATGCTTTCTAACCCACCCATTCAAAAGGCGACTCTGGCCATTTTAAGTTGAAGGCTGTTAAGTGTAAATGCAGAGACGTTGGATCTGCGTCTATTAAGGTTTCATCTTGGGTATGCTATTCTCTCATAAGCTCATTTCTCATGGCAAAAGTCTTGAGTTATTCACGAATTCATATTAATATTGAGGTGCATTTTGTTTGTGACGATTGCTTCATGTGGACTCTAGTCGGTGCTTTCAGTGTAATAATAATGCGATGACACCTGAGATACATAGCACATGAATAAGAATTAGCCATTTGTAAAGCTTATATATAGATATATAACTTTTCAACGGGAAAATATCAGTAGCAGTTGGGGCATCCAATTGGAATTTGGTACCTCCTGCTGCTATATGTCCAATCCCTTTGAATGAATCATTTATTGGCATATTTTTGGCAGTAGACTGTGCCATGGTTTATATAAATATATGTAATTTGAACTTATTTACAAAGTGGATGAAATTATGATAGATTTGGTAAAATGATAAAATTTTTTGTAAAAGACAACTTTTATTTTGACATAAAAAAATAAAATTATTTTTTTAATATTTTATTTTGAAGAGATTAAATGACGAAAGTATCTATTTGACAGAATTTTCGTTAAATCGGTTTTCATTCATTTTATAGTTAAGTTTAAACTACAAGAAGTTATGTATTTACTTTAAAACACATGTTATAGTTAAGTTTAAATTACAAAAGGTTATGTGCTCATTTTAAAACATATATGTTCACTTTAAAATACAAAGGGTCCATATGTATTTACTTTAAACACAAAAAGTCATTTGATTTTCACTCGAAATAAAAAAAAAAATAGTATATTTACCCCTTGTATAAATGGTGGTGTTATCTGCTAAAGTAGGCTTTGTAATGCTGACAGTCGGAGGTCAGTCCCGTTATCAGCAGCATGAGAAAGTATTCTAAGACTATGAGAAATTATTCTGTCCCACGTCATTTCTCTCCTCTCACACAATACAGTGAGTCCCATTTTTTATAATGCAATTTATTTTTTGAACACCTTTCCTGGACCAAAGAGTAGGAGGAGAGATAAAATACTAAGAGAAATGTTAATTACACCCGCCAGTGGTCATCCAGCATCAATGGATCCCAACTCATGTGGTGGCCGTTAGGTGGCGCCTCATGACTACCGCGAGTGTAATTACCACTCCCAAAATACTAACAGAGTATAGATATATGGGAAATTTTTGTTTTGGCGGTGGGAACAAAACAAAAAGATGTCCAGTCCCGTGCGTTACTGGACTGACTTTCAATCTAATTAATGCCGCTTTCAAATTGTCAATTTAGATCTGGAACCCTTTGCTCTATGGAGGTTCTGCCTATAATTTAGCACAGGTAAGCTCTTGTTTACCTGAGCACATGGATATTTTGTATGGTAATGAAAATATTCCATTAAAAAAAAAAGCTTAACTAGTATATATGAAAATATATTAATAGAATAAGACTATAATGAACTCATCATCACTGCTCACTCCTCAGATAGTGTAAAGTTGGAAAAATGTACCCATATTGTCATGTTTTGGAAATAAAGTTCTGGATCTTATCAATATATACAAGAAAGATAGTACAGGAAGTTAAAATTTATAATTCTTGTTAATAAATTTAAAGCAATATACATACTTGACGAGTTTTATTACTTCAATGTTATGTTTGAATTTAGAATTTAGTGAAAAAAATATGAAATTGTATTTTATTTTTGCTTGTTAGAAAATAAGAGTATTAAAAAAAACATAAAAAAAAAAAATTTTGAAATATTTTTTTTTTCACTTTTATTTCATTTTTTTTAAATAAATTCATATTTCAAACAAAACTAGACAAAAAAATCTTTCCCAAATTCATAAAATAAATAAAAAAAAGGTCTGAATTCAACAATTTAAAAACTAAAAAAAAAATCGACCTATCGAATTTAGCCACGTCATAAGAGTAGAGAAGATTTCTCTCACCCTGGTGCACCCCCGCGTTTTCCTTCGTCGTCTCCTCTTTCAGTAAAACGAGACGGCTCCATTAATAAATTTGAAGTCTCCTCCTATACATACAGGCTATATATCTATATATATACACATTTTTGACCTTCGACAATATCGACGGCATCATATCCTCAAGCTTAATCTAACAAAACTTCCCTTTAAGCAATTCCATCCAAATCTGCTCTTCCAAACGAAACCTAATCGAATCATCGCTTAGACGGAGAGAGATGGTGACTGATATTCTTCTACAGTTGGGGCTAATTCTCCTCTCTGTGTTCATGTTCCTTCTCATGTACAATATCCCTCAAAAAGCTTTCGCGAAGCTCCTTACACTGCGAAGCCGGGCCAACGTCCAAGCCAAGCGCCACTTCGTCAAGGGGGCTCAGCTCTTAGCCCAAGCCCAAGCCGGATCCGCCAAGGATCAATCCTCCGCGGTCTCCCTGGCCAAGTCCGCCGCCGAGGAAGCCGACCGAGCCATCGATCTCGACCCCAAGGACGCCGCGGCTCACATCCTCAAAGCCCTGGCTCTGGAACTCCAGGGCTTCAGGACCTCCGCTATCGACTCGCTCGACGTCGCTCTGTCTCCGATGGCAGTGAAATCGCTGTCAGATCAGGAGAAAGGGGACGCGCTGTTCAAGAGGGCTGAGTTAAAGGTGGCGATGAGTCAGAGCGAGCGAGTCGACTCGGCGATTGCGGACCTGGTTGAGTCGGTGAGGTTGAAGAATGATAATGCCAAGGCGTACTGTGCTTTGGGCGAGTGTTACGAGAAGAAAGGGATGGCGGAGGCGGCGACGAAGGCTTATGGGGAGGCTATTAGGGTCGAGCCCCGATCCTCGGTGGCTCGTGAGGCGCTCAACCGTTTGAGTTCATAGCCAAGAAGGCTAGCTCTTGAATCATTGTAATTTCACTTTTTCTTCTAAAGTATTACATTTTTTGCAATTTCAGCTTCATTTCACACTCATAGTTGGTATTAACTATCAATCGCTGTTGGTTGTATGGGTCATGCATAAATTGACGACTTTTCCCCAAGTTTTCAATCTCCAATTTTTGTTTTTGTTTTTCTCCCTTTATTGGGTACACGGGAGGCCGAAGTCCAAGGATCCGGATAGATGGGCTGGAGGCCAGACGGGAGATGGGCATTTTTTTTTGTTTTTTGTGGTAATTAATTTGTGCGAATTTTGATTAATTTTAAAATTTATACAATTCTCTCATTTAACGTAAAATGGGTAATTATTAGACTAAAAATACTGAGATAATTTTAAAAAGTTGATAGCACTTTAAAAATTTCAAATCTAATCTAAAATCTTAGACGGAGATCAACTGAGTTTTTAATAAAAAGGCTAATATTTTACGAGTGAAATTAGTAAGGGTTTTCATTTGTACTTGTGATCATGTTATGACTCATCCTCCTTACGCTTAGGGCTTTGACTTGGATGTATCAAATAGTAAAAGCTAACAGCCTATTTAAAACTTGAGGGAAGAGAGGAAAGAGAAGGGGAAAAAATTTTTTTTTTAAAAATTCCTGCATATTTGATTTTGTAAAGAAAAATAAAAGGAAACTGAAGAAAAAAAAAAAGGAGAGATTAATTTAAAAAAATTTCTTAATTTTTTTTCTCTTTCCTTTCCTTTCTCTTATAAATAGAATTAAACAGAAAATAAAAATAAATACTAATTTTTTTTTCTTTCTTTTTCCTCCTCCAAGTTTTTTCAAACAAACTGTAAGAAATTGTTTAAATCAATGATCAAGACACCGCATGAAAATTTAGGTGCGAGTGCCAGACACGGGAGTCCTCTCTCCAGTTGATGAATTGCACAATTTAGATCCTCTCTGATCACATACCTACAATTGGTGCAAGTGGGTGATCGATGGTGCTTTAGGTTTAGCTTATTATTGTTTTGCCATGATGTTTGGTAATTTGGCTTCTTATTATTTATTGGACTTCCTCCTACATTTATAAAGCAAGACAGTAGGCAACGTAAACTTAATAATTGCGAGTGTCAGAAAAGTTTGTTGGGTGTGTGTCTGTATTACCCTTCAACCACTTCTCCTTTTGACTTGTGTTGAATTGGGGTAATGTGTCAAAAAATTAAAAAATAAAAAACAAAGAAAAATCGTTCCTTTTGGGCTGCTGCCAGTGAGCTCTCCCCTAGAGTTCGGATTTTGGCTCATGTTCGCATTCGGTGCTTTTGTGTTGGGCTGGAAGTGTTGGGTGTGTTTTTATTACTCTTCCACAACTTTTCTTTTGAAAAATTGTGTCAGATTGTGGTCTGTCAAAAAAAAAACCAAAAACCAAAAATAATGTTCTCTCCTTATGCGAGATAAGGATAGAGAGAGAAAATGAGAGTTTTGAGTTTGAGGGTCTTATGAGGATGAGCGGCAATGTGTCTTTTTGCCCTCTTGGGAAATGTTTCTAACCATATTTGAAATGTCTCCCACGAGTATATTTGGTTAGTTTATCTACATTTTGATTACTCTTTATAAAAATTCAACTCAAAACATCTCCACCTTTTTTTTTTTTTTTTCATGAGACGGGATAAACGAAATAAAGAATTTTGAAACAATTAATTCCAAAATTACAAATTGCCCAAAGAGTTATTTCATAATTTATTCCCTAATCATGAATCCTCAAATTGCTTATCTCATAAAATTATTTGTGTCACGAGATAAGAGGCCCCCTCTAGATTGCTTATCCCGAGTTCATTTTACGCAATTAAAAACAAGATAAAGTCAGAGAGGAAATTAATAATACAATCAACAGCCTTATTCCGCGAAACAAGCATGGCCTAGTGTAGTGCCAAATAAATCTCATGCCAGAGGTACCCTGCATTGTTTCACACTAAAGATTAATTAATGCTTAATATAAAAGCATCCTTTTCGTGGCATTTAGAAAAGGGAAAAGAGAGAAATAAAAGAATAGGTGGGTTGAGTTCACATTGTCACCATTTTAATCTTCTGCTAATAGAACATTTTGAAATCAAAATGAGCTGCAGTTTCAATCACAGCGAGTTGTGGGAAGAAGCATTCGTGATGGCTTCATCACTTTGCCAATCAAATTTTTCCAGGTCTTCATCGCCAAATGCTTACCGTTGAGGTACATGTCGCCGTTGCAGACTGCACCTTCAACTGCATCCACGCTATTTTGGGTTGCATTGACTCGATCAGTCTCTTTCTTGTATTCTTGATTTCTTTTTTTCTTTTTTTCTTTTTTTTCATCCCTTTGTAAAGTTCATTGAAGAGAATTAGTTATGGACCCACAAGTTACAACTAATGTAGGCGAAAGGGTTTGCCTCTAATGGGAAGAGATTCCTTATTTTCTAGACAACAAGAACCTCCTGTTACCTGGATACGTGTAACGTGCTTACCTACCCACGTGTCCACAAAACCATGTTCTTCTGACAGCTTCTCTTAACTACCGTCATGTAATCATGTTCTTATATGTACATGATGTGCACATGACATTTGCCATCGTGGGAGAAGCATAAATGCACATATCCGGATAGCAAGAAATTTCTGTTACCAGAGCTGCAAGAAACTTTTATCCTCTCCTCTAATTGGGGTTGGCTTTGCTGCTTAAGTAGGA